>PVKP010006642.1:53734-81870 GCA_004027715.1 Plecturocebus donacophilus | reverse complement strand
GTTATCCTCCCAAGTAGCTGGGACTACAGGTGTACACCACCATACCATGCTCGGCTAATTTTTAGAATTTTTGTAGAGATGGTGTCTCACTATTTTGCCCAGGCTGGTCTCAAACTCCTGATCTCAGGCAATCCTCCCTCCTTGGCCTCCCAAAGTGTTGGGATTACAGGCATGAGCCACCACCGCAGACCTCGGACATTATTTTCTCCAAGGGGAAGCCTAAATTCCACATGAGGCATTTCATTTAAAAATCCCACTGAAACTGAAGCATTCTGTGAAACTAAGGACCAATTTCTAAGGAAAATACCTGTGCAGGCTTCCTCCCTAGGACTGGGCCCATGTTGTGTGGGGTGGAGGACCGAGGCTTCCAACAGCACTCAAGATGGCATAGGGGATTGCCATTCCGCTGAGGACGGCTTTGTATCTGTTTTTTCAAAGATAGCTGTTGTGTTGTTTTTCACTGGGCAGTGTCCTTAGGCCACTCCCCTTCCCCCTTATCTCCAGTTCCCTTTCTCCCAGATGTCTATTTCCATAGCATGCAGGCAGTCATTTGACCCCAGTAGGAGGGAACATGATTAAGTGAAATTCCAAGGAATCCAAGTTCAAGTCACATAAACTGAAATATGTGTACTTAATACAGGGTGAAAAGAATTTCAACACATAAAGAACATGGTTATGCCAGAAATCTGTCACCTGGGTCCTGGGGGAAATGGTCAAATTCTCAGAAGTCTTTGCTTCTCTCTCACACACTTCTCTGCCTGCCAGGTGACCAGCTCTCCACTACAATATAACCGTAGTTATTCACAGATGAATGGATTTAACATTTGCATTTTCAAAGAAAAGATTGTAGTCTCCCCTCTCCTGACAAATGAATCTAAAACGGGATAAGTGAGGCATATAAAAGAGCTGCTTTAGCTAGCCTTCTGAAGACAGCAGTGCAGGACTTCCAGATTTTGTCATCTCTGTTCGACATCTCTCTTTTTAAAAAGGAATTTATTTTTTTTTTAGAAACAGGGTCTCACTCTGTCACTCAGGCTGGAGGAAGTGACATCGTCATAGCTCACAGCTGCTTCCAATTCCTGGGCTCAAGTAATCCACCTCCCTCAGCCTCCCAAGTAGCTAGGACCACTGGCATGCACCCACCATGCCTGACTATTTTTCAAAAACTTTTTTTGTAGAGATGGGGGTCTCGCTATGTTGCCTGGGCTGGTCTTGAACTCCAGGCCTAAAGTCATCCTCCCATCTTGGTCTCCCAAAGTACTGGGATTACAGGTATGAGCCATTGCACCTGGCCCCTATCTGACATCTCTTTTGTAATTCTTCCACTTTCCTTATTAACCAAATATGCAGGTTAATAAGGTTTTAGCTACTATGCACGAATTGTATGTGTGCATAGTAGCTAAAACCTTCTTGTGCCTCTTTTGTTTGCCAAGCCACAAAAGACCCTGAACCATCCCTGATACACAGAAGTCATGTCCCATGACAGGAGGGTGGGATAAGTACATGGGATACGATGGCCATGGAAAGTTCTCTGGGACAGTAATGTTTAAGGTAAGAATTTCAGGGCAAGAAGAACCCAGCTTTGCTGGAACTAGCACTGTAGCAGAGGAAACAGCATATGCAAAGACCCTGCGTCAAGGTGTTTGGATATTTCTTGGCATACCCAAAAAATAAAAAGAAGACCGAGATACCTGTAATCCCAAAACTTTGGGAGGCTGAGGCAGGTGGATCACCTGAGGTCAGGAGTTTGAGACCAGCCTGGCCAATATGGTGAAACCCCGATCTCTACTAAAAATACAAAATTAGCCGGGCATGGTGGCGGGTGCCTGTAATCCCAGCTGCTTGGGAGGTTGAGACAGGAGAATCACTTGAACCTGGGAGGTGGAGGGTGCAGTGAGCCAAGATAGCACTGTTGCACTTTAGCCTGGGCAACAGGGTGAGACTCCGTCTCAAAAAAAAAAAAAAAAGACCAAGTGAGCTGATTTTCTTGAGAAAATGGGAAAATGGGAGAAATGACAGGACATGAGCCCAGGAAGTATTTTGAGGACAGATAGTACTGTGACTACAGAACATGCTTGTATTTTACTGTCAGTGTAAAGGAAGGCTTTGAGAGGTTTAGGCAGTTGCATCATAATTTGTATTTCAAAACTGTTGATACCAGTTACATAACGTTCAGAAATGGGAAAAACTAATTGATGGCAATATAAGGTAGAAAAGTGGTTACCTTTGGGGGTGATGACTAGGAGGGAGAATGATGGGGTGCTTCTGGGGTGCTGGTCTATTTCTTGTTCTAATTGCTGTTTATACAGGGGTGCCCAGGTTATAAAACATCATCAAACTGCATATTTATGATCGATGTACTTTTCTGTAAAATTTATTCTGTAATATTTTGGTTAAAATTTTGCTAAAAAACAGAATAAATATTTACACTAATTTGAGGAAGAACAGATTTCAGGGACGAGGCAGAGGGGAGACCCCTTAGGAAACGTTGATGTTGGCTTGAACTAATATGGCAGCTGTCAGGCCAGGTGCAGTGGTTCGCACCTGTAATTCCAGCATCTTGGGAGGCTGAGGTGGGAAGATCACTTGAGCCCAGGAGTTCAAGATCAACCTGGGCAACATAGTGAGTGCTTGTCTCAGTAAAAAATTAGCCAGGCATGGTGGTGCATGCCTGTAGTTCCAACTTCTTGGGAGGCTGAGGTGGGAGGATGGCTTGAGCCTAGAATGTCAAGGCTGCAGTGATCTATGATCATGCCATTGCACTCCATCCTAAGTGACAGAGTGAGACCCTGTCTAAAAAAATAAAAATTAAATTAAAAATTAAAAAAGTATGTCTGCTGTCAAGATAGAGAAAATTAGAATAGGAGATATTTTGGAATGAAATTGCTGGAACTTGATGATGGATGGGATACAGGCATCTTAAAGAGAAGAATGACTTCCAGGTTTCTGACTTGCACAGCCAAGTAAAGGGTGATGCCATTCACTGCTTTGTAGGCAGAAGGTCAAGGATTCGGCTTTGGAAATTTTATGTGATTTTTTGACACTCCTGAAGCATCTATCAGGTGATTGTAGCTTCAAGTAGACTGTTGGATTGTTAACTGATGCTCAGAGAAGAGATCTGTGAAAGAGGCATAAGCGTTGATAATGTAGGCATACAGATTGTAATAGAAGCTGTGAGAATGTTTGGGGTCATCCAAGGAAAGAAGGTGGAGAACACAGAGAAGAAGACCAAGACTGTCTTAAGGTGCTGCTTCCTTTAGAGTTGGAAGAAAGAAAGAAAGAGAGAGAGAAAGAAAAGAAAAAAGAAAAGAAAGAAAAAAGAAGACCAAGGAGATAGGAAAAGAGCAAGCAATTGTGGTGTCAGTCAAGAGGGTTGCCTGGTACTAGGTGGTTAAGTAAGATCATGGTGGGAAAGGATCCTCCGGATTTGACAACGTGGAGACTGTCAGTAACATCAGTAAGCATCTGTCACTTTATTAATGATCCCAAGCCTATCTTCCTCTGTAAAATATTCTCATAATGTACCTACTTCCCAGAATTTCTGTGTTTAAAGCACTTATGCACACTTTGTACAAGACTTGGTTAAATGTGAGTTGTTAATATAGCTGAGAGCAAATGCTTGCATTGCTATAAAATAGGTTTGATAATACCCTCCTCATAAACTTGCTAAAAGGAATACATGAAGTAATGTTACATTTTAGAAAAGTAGATTTAAAAAACAGGTATAGTTAAGCACAATTATTGGCATAAAAGAGGTTTTTAATACCCATTTTTAGACTGTATTCTAGCCTGGGCAATAAAACAAGAAACCCATTCTCTCTCCCTCTTTCTCTTCCTCTTTCTTTCTCTCTTTCATTCTTTTTTTTTCTTTCTTTGGCTCTTTCATTCTTTCTCCTTTTCTCTCTTTTTCTAAAATCTCTTCCTCTTTCTTTCTTTCATTCTTTTTTCTTTCTTTTGCTGTTTCTTTCTCCTTTTCTCAAAAAAAAAAAAAAAAAAAACAGGTATAGGAAGTAGGTCTTCCCTATACCTCCATCTGAATTGATTACAGCTGGTATATCTGAGAATAAGGGAACCAAACCACAACCTCAAGGAAGTGGAATACTCAGTAGTAGGGTGAGGCCCTGTCACCCGTTTATTTAATTAAGAATCCTTTAGAGAGGTAGTTTGGGTATCGGCAAAAACAGAGAAATCTGTGTGGCAGAAAACATGATGATACATTAAAGCACGAACATCTATTTCAGTTTCTATTCAAAACATAATCTAGCATTGGCTCACTATAATTGTATGGCTGGTAGAGATACTTCAAAGATGTGCTGCGATTCAGCAAAAGCTGCCACAGGGCCAAACAAAGGCAGTGGCCCAGGATTAGGGGACCTGATACTAGTAAAAACAGAGTCACAGTGCTCCCTGCAGTTTTCAAGCCTGAAGGCCAAGACAAGGCCAAGGAAGCTGATGCCTTTCTCAAGGCCTTTCTAGTGTTCATATTCTACTACCCAGAAATCTAGTCCTAAGAAGAGAAGTTATCAGTCATTGCCAGGGCTAGCATAGCACTGGGACAATGGGAATATGTGGGACATAGTTCCTCTATTTCCTTTCAACTGAAGATGGACCAGGCTGGGCCCAGTGGCTTATGCCTGTTATCACAGCTCTTTGGGAGGCAGAGATAGGAGGATTGCTTGAGGCCAGGAGTTCAAGACCAGCCTGGGCAACATAGCAAGACCCCCATCTCTACAAAAAATTTAAAATAAAAAACAATTAGCCAGGTGTGGTAGCATGTGCCTTTAGTCCAAACTACTCAGGAGGCTCATGTGGGAGAATTGCTTGAGTCCAGGAGTTCAAGACTGCAGTGAGCTATGATTGCACCACTGTACTCCAGCCTAGGTGACAGAGCAAGACCCTGTCTCCAAAAAAAAAAAAAAAAAAAAAGATGGGCTAATTGGCCAGGTTCTCAGATAAACCTGGTGGTGGAAAGTAATCTTTGGCAACTAACAAACGGAAAAGATATTACTTGTTTTTAATCTATTTAATAAGGGAAATTGAGACAAGTTCTAGCACAACCATGAAGTCCTGCAAAGGCACTATTTTTCCTGGTCTGTTCTGATGGAACTCTCATTCCTAGACAGCCGGGCATCAGGCACAGCTGTGAGGGAAACCCTGTCAATAGAGGACAGAGGACAGGTCCTTACTCTTTTTCTTCTTTTTCTTCCTTTTCTTTTCTTTTTTTTTTTTTTTGAGACAGAATCTCACTCTGTCACCAGGCTGGACTGCAGTGGTGCAATTTTGGCTCACTGCAACCTCTGCCTCCCAGGTTCAAGTGATTCTCTTGCCTCAGCCTCCCAAGTAGCTAGGACTACAGGTGTGTGCCACCACGTCCAGCCAATTTTTCTATTTTTAGTAGAGACAAGGTTTTACCATACTGGCCAGGATGGTTTCAACCTCTTGACCTCGTGATCTGCCACCTTGGCCTCCCAGTCCCTATTCTTACAAAGGGCAGGTGGTCAGGTGGTTATGCTACCAGAAGAAATAGCATCGCTTGCTTGCTGAGCCTCTGGCTTTGCATACACTGGGATTGGGGGGCTGTGATCAGAGAAACAGATGAGAATCTTTTCAAAAACAGACAAACATTAAAATCCAGGAGGTCTGTTTACTTGTCAAGTCAAAGTTTAGTAATAAGAGAGAAAAACATTTACCCTGCTCTCAGAAAATAAGAAATCAGAATCAAGTCATATGGGATGGGAGAAGCTCGAAAGCTATTAAAACTAAACTCAGGAAGCAGATAACCAGCTAGGAAAGGGGTACCCTTAAATGCCTGGCTGTATCTGAGAGTGTATCTCCCTTCATCAGAGCCAGAGTACAAGCTAAACAATTCCTTCATAAATCAGCACACATCAGCTTCTAAAATCAGCAATATGTCTCCAAACATCTTGAACTGACATTAAGAAATGGTGCACCATTGAGAAAATGGTTTCCAGTTGTTTGAACTTAAAGAAGGATTAACTTGTTGCAATACATCTTTGATCATTGATAAGTTACTGAATTCCAAGAGAAGTAATCAATAATGAATGGTAAACCAATTAACTAGGAATTATATTTCAATTTTTTTGTTTTGGCAAACTTGATGATTAGTTGATATTCTTTCAATATTTAGGAACAAGGAACACATATAAATTTTACATTTATGTCATTAGCATTTTGATCAACAATTCATTTTTCAATTTTATGTGTGAAGCGAAAGGTTCTGATGATCTGTTAATCTTTATTTGTTTGGAATTGGCCTGAAAAGTGCTAAATACTGCTTATTAGATAGAATCTTGAATGAACTGGAACCAGTTTGTTAGGAAAAAAATAAATCTGAGCCTACTTTATGTTTGAAGTAAACTGAACTATTACATGATTGCTTGGCTATCTTAACAGTTGGTCTTGAATTGACAAATGTTCTAATTTCCACACAGTGTACAAATTTCTTATTAATATAACCAAAAGGGAAAAAACCCTAAAATCTATTATAAAATGCTTTAAGAAATTGTATTTAATCATGATATTTATTAACACAGTTCATAGTAAAGCTGAAATTTGGCAATAATCTGGTTAGTTTGATTTATGTGAATTGACAAATTATCTGGTTATCAAATACATTATAAAACTCATATTTCACTTTCTATTTTATAGACATGATTCTAATCATCTGTACATTTTACATTCATGTCACGTTTGTACCTGAAATCTCTAATTCATGTTTTTCCATTACAACTTGGAGTAATCATTGCCCAGCTATAAGGAAGGAACAGTATGAAATGAAGTGTGTTATGCATCATTAAATGTTAATGTTAAAATAGGGCATCATCTACTTAGTCAATTTCGAACAGTAAAGCTGTACACAATAACGTTTCTCTCTGTTGCTCAACAATTCAGCCATTTCTCTGCACATCCTTCCTCAAGTTCTCCTCTCCCATTCATATTAATTACTTAAGGTCCTGAAACTTTTTCTTCCAGCAAAGTTTGCTCTGATACTCATTCAAAGGTATAATAATTGGTAACAGCTTAGGATGTGAGTTTTCTCAGTAGCATTTGGATTTTACTGAGGTTCATACTTTAAACTACAAAAACGTTGAATGCGTCAGTAAATGGGTGATGGAAATATTTGGGGAGGATGCACTCTTTGCAGTTGCTCTTGAAATTGCATCAAGTAGCCCCTTGCCTACTCTGTCTGCTAGGAAGACAGACAAGAATTCTGTACCTTCCTCTTCCAACCCTTAAAACTTTCCTTTGTTTTACATAACCAGAAAATGTTTATTTTAGTTATCTATATATTCATTTCTATTTTTCCTTTTTTACTGTAAGGAATGGCATGGTAAAAGCTTCAATAAAACTATAGTATTTTATGTTCAATATTTTAAATTAAGAATTAAAATTCTATATCTAGATGCCATCCCAAATGATTAATTTTGTTTCACTTTGTTCATAAGAATAATGCTTTACTTTTGGTGTTGCTTTTTCCCATCAAGTTGCTTAGTTAAAAAAAAATCATTAGTAATTGCTAATTCCTATTATGTAAGTAGATAAAACATAATTAGAAAAACAACTGGGTAGTTCCACTTTAAGTTGTTCTCAGTGCAATGTCCAGTATGCAAATGCTTTATTCATTTGTTAATTTTAGAGGACAGCATTTCAGTGCAATAATTGAAAACAGCTCATAGCCTGTTCTGTGAAGAAACAAAACATTATTTGTGTTGGTGTCAAGGAAGTTAATTATGCTTTATCATCTTCAAATGGAGCATATAATTGATTTATGAAATTCTGTTATCATTGTGTTTAGACCATTGTTAGTAAGCAAGAATTCCACTAGTTTCTTATTCCTCATGTACAAAATCAGCTGGGTATTCCACATGTTTAAAAACAATTCAATTTGAAACACTTGTACTATCATAAATTGAATCATTAAAAACTATATAAAAAGCATGGAAACTGTAAAAGATTACTGACTTCTAAAAAATACTGCATTTATTGTAGCAATACTTTCTTATTCAGCAATATGACTATGTAATTTTTCTGTAGAACTTTGTAGAATTTTCATTAATAACACTTAAGATCAATAGCTTATATACATATTTTTTGTGACATAAAAACTATAACATTTTGGCTCATCAATGTTCTTTTGCTTATTTTTAGGTTTTCACAATTATTTAAGGAATTGCCTGAGCAGTATTGCCAGTTATTTAGCTGGAAACAAAAATGTTTTCAAACAAGGATGTAGATTAAAAAGCTATAAGATGATTTCAATACCATCCCACTCCATCACCTCTATAACCATCACCAGCACTGCCACACCTACTCTCAGAATGTTTGGTACCATGTACAACTCTTCTAAAGCAAGAGATAATATCACAAATTTAAAAAGCGAATGCAACTCCTACATTTCCAGGTAACATAAATGTAAGAGTTTATTTCTCACATGTACTAATATTGATTTTCAACACACTGACTGCTCATGTGACCATGGACCTCTATGAATTTTATGTATTCAATAAATGAATGCAAATTTTCACCTTGATTTTAGATTTAAATTTATCTTTGAACTATATCAATTTCTCATAAAACAATTCAGAAACAGCATAAACAAAAGGGAAATGAAAATATTTCATTTCATGAAGTGTTTGATAATGCTTGGTATCAAGTAGACATAATCAGAAGAGTAATAAAGCAATGGTTTAGGAAGGATTAGAAGAGTATTTAATAAAGCAGTGGGTTAGAGAACATAAATTGTATTACTTTTTAATAACTAGGGAAAAAAATAAGATCTTAATAAATTAGAAATTTACAGTTTCCACTGAATGTTCTTAAAATGCCAATAGAATTACAGGAAAATGATTTTCTTTGCTGATTCCTATGATAGTATGATACATACCTTATTTTAGATATTTACATTTTGATTCTATTAGCATGAAATAACTGAATATATTCCATGTGCTGACATATAGCAAAATCTGGGATTTAAGAAAATGTACTTCAAAAATGTAAAAATTACAGATAATTGAAGTTTGAGGTATTTATAATATACATAAAGACTATTTAAAATATACCAACAGGTAATATTAAAATAAGTATATAGTTCTGTAGAGATTGTGTTATGTATTGACTATCAAATACTGGATATTTATGAATTAGCTTTTTGCTATTCTTAATGATTACTTGTCAAAAACTTGCTATGAAGGTCATTTTTATTACCTTTCTAAATGGATCTAGAATAAAACATAAGAGCTCTATTTAACATTCTGCTTCTTAATTCCAAGACTGTGATTACATGCCTTTTAAAATTATAAATCTATCAAATAGAGATGATTTTCTTTTTGAATTGCATATTACCTAGCCATATTTAACATGTGAAAAGCTAGAAGTAGCACACATTGATCTTTGCTCTGCGTTGAAAGTTGATCAGTACATGGCTTCATGAAAAGAAACATGTTTTTCCTAGGGTTTAATAAATGTTTTACAATGATATATTTTTTAAAGTAGGCCTTAATACCTAATCACTTGTGTTCAATGGCTAGATTTGAGCGGATAAGAACACCTACCAAAGTACAACTCCCAACTTTTATTTCAGAAGGAAGCAATTCTTGAGAGATGAGAAAATAACTTACTTTAAGCTTTATTCATTTTTGTATTTGGCTGCCATAAAATATCTTTTTCTAAATAGCTTCAGGATTTTTTTTAAAAGTCAAATCCTGATTAAATTAAAAGAAACCTGGTAAGTGAATTGTAAGCTTTCCCATAAAAGAGGGAAACACAAAAGGCTATGGAGTACATCCAAGAAAGATAACATAAACTTGAGACTTATAATGCACAATTTAAAATTTCATATATTGTCAAATGATAAATGTCTGTTCCAGGCTATGAATACTTTTAACTTCAAAAATCTTTTACAGACTTAAAAAAAGAACTCTCTCAGAAACAGAAGCTGGAATGCTATTTGTGAACTAGGCCTTGCACCTTGTCAATATTTTTAGTTCTTAAATTTCTGGAATATTTTAGCGCCATTAAGCAGCCATTTCATTTTGAAATTTTAATTTTAACCTTTCACAAACAACACAGGGAAAGGATCATCTTAACTAAAAGTGTCAAGACTAACGTTTGAGCTTAGTCATTGAACTTTCCCTTAGGTGAAACAGTTTAATCCTCAAGTAATATGAGATCTGCATTTAAAGGCAACTTTTTAAAAAGAAGAAAAAAAGAAATCTGTTTTTTGCCGTCTAGGAAAGATACATGTTTCCTTGGGGAAATCTGTAGTCTGAAAAGAGATATAAAAAACATGAACTGTTGAAAATGACTTAAATGTTCTTTGAAAATTTAAAGGCCAGCTCATCTTGCAGTGGCGATAGAATAGCCGGCTTACAACACGCAAAGGAGAGCCGCAGGTGGGCAGGTGCCGTCCAGGGCTCGCGGAGTGGATGGACTCCAGGGCGCGGCCGCTGCGCTGGGGAAGCTTCCAGGTCGCCAAGTTCGGGTAGCGCTTCTGATGGATTCCCGAGTCTTGGAGGATTCAAGTATCCCGGGGTCCGGGGACACGCACAAAGCTGAGGTTACAGTTGGCCAGGAAGGGAGGACCTTATGGTAAGCTGGTAGAACACAAGCGGGAAGGCCTTTGCTTCTAGGAGCAAAACCAGCAACGCGCCCGGGACGCCCGGGGACCTTGTGTGCCTCGGTTCCCTTCCCTGTGATCCTGAGTCTACCCTTACAACGTTCCCCTCCACCGGCCCGAAGAAACCGTCGCTTCCAGCCTCCAGCCACCGTCATCTGTGCGGGGTGGAGAGCGGGAGACTAGGACAGAGAAGGAGCCGGCGGATCTGGCCAGCCGCGCTGCGCGAAATCCGACGGCGCGGGGCCTCCGGGCCTGGGGCCTCCATGGCCGCGGCTTCCAGGTCTCCCGGGCCGGCTCCCTACGCTGCGGGGCTGAGGGCACTGGGGACCGAGGGGCTTCTCTGT
This sequence comes from Plecturocebus donacophilus, assembly GCA_004027715.1. Lineage (NCBI taxonomy): Eukaryota > Metazoa > Chordata > Mammalia > Primates > Pitheciidae > Plecturocebus > Plecturocebus donacophilus. The sequence continues at coordinate 70,890 of PVKP010006642.1, read as the reverse complement.
GACTAGCGAGGACCTGATCTTGAGCCAAGAACGATGTCAAGTGCAAGTGAAGAATAACGGGGGTGCGCGCGAAGAGAACGGTATTGGGGCGCGCTTGCGCCTCTACCCGAGGGCCGAGGTGGGATTCGACAGACGCCAGTGGTGGAGACCCGGGGCGAGAAGCCCCGACTTTCTGAGTCGTGAGCCGCTTCCAATCGCCCCAGGACGTAACCCCGAGGAGCTTTCGGACACCGGCCGCGCCTAAAGGCGCTGGGAACCGCGAAGATCCGTGTCGCGGCCGCTTCCCGGACTGGCGCCCCAAGGCCGGCGGACCCGCCTGGGCCTCCCGGCCGAGCCTCGACCTCGGACGTTTATCCAGGCGCCGCGAGAGCCCTGGCAGCCTGGGCCAGGCGTCGCGGCGGGCATCGATCGCGGGCTCCCAGCCAGTGGCCCCGCGCAGGTGGAGGTGGCCCGGTCACCTCCAGGAGCGCCCCCAAGCCCCGGTGCCCCCAGCGTGCGCCCTCTCCTCCTCCCCAAAGGTTCAGTTCGTCTTTTTCGATTCTGGGTTGCGCATCCCCTTGGGACGCGCGCCCAGCCACACCCTGGGCGAAACTGGCGGGCCCGCGTCCCCCGAGGGCTGCGGCGGGGCCGCGAGCGAGGTATTGTCCCCTCCCGGCCGGGCCCGAGTTGGAAGCCCACTTTGAAGCCCAGAGGAGCGCGGGGCGGGCGCGGGGCAAGAACCGCCAGGCCGGGGAGGGGGCTGCGCCGGGGCCCGGGCCAGAAGCGCGTCCCCCGCCCGGGCCTTCGGCCCTCCCCAGGTGTCTGGGCAGAGCTGCTGAAGCTGCAGAAATGTGCTGGCGCCTGTCCACCGCTGCACACAAAACCCAGCCAAAAGCGGCGAGAGGAAAAGCGAATATGGCGCTGCTGAAAATGGAGCCTCGGCATCTAGAAAGTCTTGCTTTCCTTTTCTCCTCTCGCTCTTACTTCGTCGATCTTTTCCCCCTTGCCCTCTCACGAGGGCCTCCTGCGCTTTCCTTCGGGTGTTCTCTACCCCTCGGCCACTGTCCTATTCTCATGAATAAGCTCCTTGACTCGGTTTTCCTTCTTCCTTTCCCCTCTCGGTTCCTCTTTCTCCATTTTGTGTCACAGGCGCCTTGCTGCTTGTTCCCTTTCTGGGCGCGCACTCCCCCGCCCGGCTCACTTTATTTTGTGTGTGGGTGGCGGAGTAGGGGAGGGGGTGGCAAGGATCGTGAGGCGACCTATGGAGTTGGGTTTTTGTTTTTTTTTTTCCTTCTTTTTTAGAAGGTGTTATGTGGGAGCCAAGCATCTCCTTTGGTCATGCGCTCCTTCGCCTCGCTCTTGGTGCCCCCCACCCCGCTGCACCCGCCGCTCGCGCGGCCGGGTCCCACCAGCCGAGCGTCGCCCGCCCACGAGGAGGCTCGGGTTCTCCGCAGAAGCGAATACTTTCTGTTTTTGTTTTAAGCTAGAGCCTTGATTTTGCAGTGATTCGTGGCTGCGGCATGATTTTGAATAGGTGAGGAATCTGAGTCTCATTTTCCCAGGGGGCTTCCAACGAGGATTTTAAGAGAAGTGTGCAAAGAAGACAGCAATGTCCATCTTCTTCTTCTTCTTCTTCTTCTTTTCTTTTGAACAGAGGGAACCCCCATGCTCTAAGATAGTTATGTTTTTAAAGCTAAACTTTTTAAAAATTAGTTTTTCTTTTACACTCATGGCTGACTTTTGATCCTTTCAAAGAAAGAATGAAGTCAAAACAGACATGCTTTTGAATACACAACGTCCCCGCGTCCCCAAATTGTGGTGCTGGGATAGTTCCTCTAGATGCATTCAGATTTTGAAGTTCAAGGTCTCTAAGCGCTGTTAAGTGGAACCATGAAAAATATTTTGCTACATTAAAAATAAAACAGACGGTGATACTGACTGCTAAATCGTAGTAGAAAGTGTTTTCTTTCTTCTTCTTCTTCTTTTTTGAGGCTGGGCAGGATTTGCCTGGGTTTTATTAGGGAACCTGCTAATAAGAAACAATTTCAAGTGAAGGGCTTCCCTTAGTAAAAAGCTGGAAACAGTGACATCTTTTTCTATCTGAGTGCCTCTCCTTAGTCGTGGCACAAAAAAAAAGTTTGCATGCAGTGTTTGAAAAGAAAATGATCTTGCTTCCCAAGTTGTTTTGTGTTTTCTTTTTTACCAACTACATTTCACTTTCTTTACAATTGTCAGTTTATTCTCACACTTTCTGGTCAGTTTTAGCTTCTCACCATGGTCTGTTAGAACCACATCCTTCAGCAAAAAAACAAAAAAACCAACTCCCCCCACCAAAAAAAATAAACAGGTGTTCATCCCTATGAGATGCTAATACCCCTGGAATTGTTTGAAAAGAGCAAAATTTTGTAAGGAGATTCTTTTTAAAAAAAAATGTATTAGAGAAGTATTCTTCAAAAAAATCTTAGACTATTTCCTTAAAAAATTGCCTTTCTTGGTTTTTCACTAATTGCCTTTGATTAAAATTAGGTCATAAACATATCTTAATTTCAGAATGTTTCTTTCTGAAAGGAGAAAGTAAATAGGTGTTGGCAAGAACTAAACGAATGCAACTAGGCCTTATTGAGAGTCTAAATCTGTAAATTGGCACCCTGAAAAAAACATTAATCAAACTGAGTTTGGTACAGGTAGTTCTCTGACTCAAACAGTTGGTGTTTAAAAGTCTCATAAAACAGGTTAAAATGTGTTTTTAGCATAGGCTTCCACTTCTTTGTTATGCATTTTTCCTGGTAGATAAATAGATGGATCTAACTTGATGGATAGGTAGATTTTTCTCCAGATGAACTTTCTAAAAATGGGCTAAGTTAGGGAAGTGATTAATACTCTTCACTTTAATTGGAATGATTCAGGGCTTATACCAAGTTAATCCTATTAAGATGTTATTTACTGCTCTGAGGGATAAATTAAGCACAACTCAGATTATTTTAGATGGACAACTTGCTATATATTCTAAGCAATGGGGGCTGGATAAAAGTATGTATTGTGCACCAGTAATGTTCAGAGTACATTGAGGAAATGTATTGATGAGATGGGTATAAATCATAGTGTCTGTTGTTAAAGAGATTACAGATTATAAAGAGCAATAGCTCTTTATTTTCTCTTACTTAGAAAACAAACATTCGTACGAAAAAAATAAAATTAGATCCCTTCTTTTCCCCACATACAAATTCAGTTTCAGATGAATTAAAAAGTTAAATAAGAAAAATAGAATTTAAAAAAATTGGAAGGAAATATAGAATTTGTAGTATGAAAGGATTTCTTAAAACATTAAAATGCACAATCCATTAAGGAAATGATAAATTGGATGACATTCATGCGCCAAGTAATGTTAGTCAATATATGATAATAGTCCCATAAGATTATAATATTATATGTTTACTGTACCTTTTCTGTGTTTGGGTGTGTCTAATTATACAAATACCATTGTGTTATAATTGCCTACAGTATTCAATACAGTCACATGCTGTACAGGTTCTTAGCCTAGGAGCAATAGGCGTATACCATATACAAACTGTCTAGGTTTGTGTAATTTACATTCCATGATGTTAGCATGACAAAATCATCTATGGACCTGTCTCTCAGAACATGTCCCTATAGTTAAGTGTCACATGACTGTATACAAAAATTTTAAAAAATACTTTTTATATGGCAAAAGATATCATAAAATGTTACAAGATAAACTGAGAAGTTATTTTCAAGGCATGTACTTGAATAAGACTTAACATTCAAAATATAATTATAACATATAGAAAGAATTTACTAATTTATGTGTAATGAATTTCATAAAGAAAACATGTGGGCCAGGATATATACATATGAAGTGAAAGTATAGTACTATTAATAGGATGAATACATGTCAACTTCAAAAAATATAATTTCCTTTTGGATAGCAAGAAGGAAGGAAAGAGAAAAGGGAGGGGTCCCAGGGGGCAACAGTTCTTTATAAAAAGATCACAGACAACTATGGGAAGACGTTAAAACTTTTTGTAGATTTTTAAAAGCTTGTTATAATTTATTTAAAAATCTCTGACATCAATTCCTATTCTAAAGAATGAACAAATGACACATTTCTTTTCCTTAGTCAATAATAATCTTGTAAGATGGTGTTCACATGGCTTTTCGTTGATGGCAAAGAAAACACCATTCCCCATTGTTTTTCCTGGGCAGTGTTTGAGTATTACGTGATACTCACAGCAGAGATTTTCCTAGTTTGACATCTCTCTGTTGTAAGCTTGTTTTCTGAGTAGATTGAAATGAGAAGAACAGAAACTATTTGAAACTATGACTATATATAACAGCATTTATTCTCCTATAATGAAATCATGAAAAATGTGTTTAAAAAGTGAGCAAACAAAAACCTTCATACCATTGTAGAAATACTGTTAAAAACTATTGAATAATTTCAGGCCTAGTGTGCAATAATTATTATTTAAGTGTGTCTAATTTGTTGTGCTAAGTGTCAGGAATTGGGATTGTGGAAAGATATATGAGATCTCATTTTCTCCTTTTATATGGCAGGAGTTTATACAATATTTACATCTGTCATTGATACTTTTTATGAATACAAGTTTTGTTTACTTACAACTTGCACAGGGATTATTCATGTAGAGCACTGGAAAGATGTAACATTTCATTTGCTTTGATACCTTATGCTTATTTTAGATTGACAAGCATCATGAAACAAAATGATTATTGTTTTCCTTATTCGATGTGAACTGAGAGGGTTTGTATACTGAGTGATTCTCATGATGAACAATACCAGTATGATTATACCAAATGCATCGCTTCTGATGCATCACTCTCTGGGCACATATAGACCCTGCTGATTTCTGCGAAAGCAGGCTTCTGAAAATTCCGAATCATTACTCAAAAACCTCTATGGTTCCCTATTGCCAACAAAAATAAAGCCTGTCTCTTCACTGGCATTAGAAGCCCGTGTAGTCGCATTGCTTTTCCATTTCCGGCCTCTTTCCAATATTACCAAACAAACTCTGTATCCTTCAGTTTGGTAACTCCACTAGTTGTAACATGTTCACTAAGAACAGTGGTCTTTCGTCTGTCTCTTTTTTCTCTCTTCTTACATCAGTTAGAATGTAGCAGACAACCCAGCTAAAATAGAGGCTCATTTTTCTCATGTGACAAGAAGTCTGTTAGATAAAGAGTTGCTAGTGTTTTCTTGGGGATTCAGTGATATCAGCTCTGTGATTCATTTGACCTTCATATCATAGTTGCAAAATGGCTGCCATAAGTACCAAGACCACACTGATTTCTAGGGTGGGAAGGCAGCAGAAAATTTGTTCTTCGTGAGTCTTACTCATGTCAAGGAAGTGTAATATTTTCCAAAATGCCCCACCAAGGATTTCCTCTTACATCATATTAGCCGTAACTGGGACAGATGATCACCCTTTATCTGGGGTACAGGCCCACATTTCCACATCAAAGGGAATTTGCTCAGTGCCTCTATAAAACTGGAATTCAGTTAAGCAAAGAAGAAACAGAGGAACAGTTTTGGGACAGGCAGTAAACAGACTGCCAGCTACATCTCCCTGAAAGCTATCATTCCCTTAAAATACCTTTGACTGATATCATTAATGACTTCTGAACTTTTTCATCCAATGGACAATGTTTATTTTCTAACTTACTTGAAATTTTTGTGGGGCTCAGCCACACCCTTTTTGAAATTTATGTATTCATCAAATACCCACTCATCACTTAACGTGTATTAGTCACTCTGCCGGGCAAAGAGAATAAAAAAATGAACCATGTGTAGCCCTGAACTTTCACAAATTTATAGCCTAGTGGGAGAGACAGGTGAATAAATAAGTGCAAAAGAATGTTAAAGATACTGTGATAAAATTATGTTTTGTGGGCCGGGCATAGTGGCTCACACCTGTAATCCCAGCACTTTGGAAGGCTGAGGCAGGTGGATCACCTGAGGTCAGGAGTTCGAGACCAGCCTGGCCAACATGGCAAAACCCCATCTCTACTAGAAATAACAAAAGTTAGCTGGGTATGGTGGCAGATGCTTATAATCTCAGCAACTTAGGAAGCTGAGGCAGGAGAATTGCTTGAACCCAGGAGGCGGAGGTTGCAGCAAGCCAAGATCTCACCATTGCACTCCAGCCTGGGCAACAAGAGCAAAACTCCTTCTCAAGATAATAATAATAATAATAATAATAATAATAATAATAATAATAATAATGAAAATTAGGTTTTATGAGTTTTGGTTTTTTTTAGACAGAGGTTCACTCTGTCGCCCAGGCTGGAATGCAATGGCAGGATTATAGCTCACTATAATAGCCTCGGCTTCCCTGGCTCAAGCAGTCCTTCTGCCTCAACCTACCAAGTAGTTAGGACTATGCAAGCTAATTATTTTATTTTTTGTAGAAATGGGGTCTTGCTATGTTGGCCAGGCTTTTCTTAAACTCCTGAGCTCAAGCAACCTTCCCACATTGGCTTCCCAAAATGCTGGGATAACAGGCATGAGCTACCATGCCAGGCTTAGAATGATGAATGAGATAAAACGGGGCACAAAAAAAGGAGTAGCCATTACTGGATCTCAGGTGCGATGTCTCTTTTCAGGGAAGGACGGGGTGGTACAGCCATTAACAAAAGCAATCACACTTTCCTGGTTGGTTGGCTCTTTGCCTCCTCCCTTGGAATAATATAGACCTCTGTAGAAAATGACAAGCAGGGCAAGGATGAGGGAGTTGCCCTCTTCCCTTCCCTTGGCCTGACAAATATGCATGGAATTCCCAGGAATGTTCAACCTTTTTTTTTTTTTTTTTTTTTTTTACTTCAGATTATATTCCAGCTCATATAGAATCCATGTAGAATCTAACTGAAACAGAATCCACCAGGCATGAGAATTCTGGAATGCCCTTCCTGCTTTATTTACTTCCTCTGTGTTCCATGAAAGGCACCAGGTCACACACCTAGGCTCTGGGAGCTCCAGGTCCCTCATCTCTCGGGTTTCAGGTCCTAACCACTTGGAATGGCAAGAAAAATATATCTGGGGAGATCCAAGCCTGTCTGCTTGGCTGTAGTATAGCATTGGGGTGTGGGGTTGGGGGTGGGGGAAGAAAGGCACAATAAAAATCAAAATGAGGCTGAAGCAGTAGGTAAAGATGAGTTCATGCAAGCGTAAGAGGCTTGAAGATATTTGGTAGATCATAGGTTCCCACACTTTCCAATTCATTGCACCTGTAGCATCTCCATAATTTGTTCATGGTGCCCTCAGCCAGAAGAAACACTTCACAATTCCATTCATTAAGTAGTTAGGTCTAAACAACATATTAGTGGTAATTTGTGTGGTGTTTGATGGATAGGGCTGTATTTCTCTCGAACATTTAAAATATCCCACAGCAACTTTGTGAGTTTGTTCCCTGTGGTGTCCCAGAGTGACTTGATGCACAGTTTGAGAACTGTGTCATAGGTCATTAAAGATTTTTCATCTGGTGAATTAAATATTTGATTTTGTATTTGAGAAAGCTCCTTCTTTCTGTGGATTGGAGTAAAGTCATGGGAGGTAAGGAGACTGAGTTGATAGTAATCATTTAGGAGAGAAATGATGGGGATATAAAATGAGACATACTAATGAGCATGCTACTGGATCTAAAATGTGTTATGGAGGTAGAATGGAGAGGAAGATTTCCTTATCAGTTGGTTTTGGGAGGCAAAGAAAGATATAGGATGATTCCTAGACTGTAGGCTTGAGTTAAAGGGTACATGATAGTGGGCATATAGAAAAAGCATATCTTTGGGAGAAAGTGTACCATTTTTTGGCATGCTGAAGTTGAGACGTGTAAGGATGAGCTAGATATAGGGCATTGAGGCTCAGGAGCAGATCTGAAAAATAAATATAAGTTAATAAATTATGAATATATAGATTGGGGCTGACAACATGAGAGCAGATGAAATGACTCAGGATGAGGGTAGAATAGAAAGAAGCATGCCCATATGCATATGCAAAGGTCAATTCTATGTGACATCTTGACTGGGCCACACGCTGCCCAGATATATGGTTGAACGTTATTTCTGGGTGTGTTTGTGAGGGTGTTTCTGGAAGACACTGACCTTTGAATTGGTGGACAGAACAAAGCAAATGGCCTTCCCCAGTGTGAGTGGGCATCAACCAACCCTTTGAGGGCCTGAACTGAACAAAAAGGGGGAAGGCGGTTGGATTTACTCTTGGTGTGATTGAACTAGGACATTGATTTTCTTCTTTCCTTGGTGGTCTTGGTTCCCAGTTCTTCAACCCAGATTGGGATCCATAGCATTAGCTTTCTGGCTCTCAGGCCTTCCAACTACATCATTGGCTTTCCTGGGTCTCCAGCTTGCAGACAGCAGACTGTGGGACTTTTTGCTTATAATAATATTTTCTTTTAATTTTAATTTTAATTTTTGTAGAGATGGGGGTCTCACTATGTTGCCCAGGCTGATCTTGAGCTCCTGGCCTCAAGCAATCCTCCTGCCTCAGCCTCCCATAACAATTACCAGCATGAGCCACCATGCTTGGTCTGGATTCCTTATAATAAATATTATAATGAATATATCACGTTTAGAGAGCCAACAAAGGGCAGGGTCCTGCCTAGGAGACAGAGCCAGAACAGGTATTATGAAGCTTGTGTAAGGTGATATGTTTTGGGTGGAGCCAAGACTTTTCCCCTACTGTTTTTCTGTTCAATAGAGCCCCTGGGTCGTCTTTTTCTTTTGTGGTGGCTCCGCCACTCCACAATAGAGCCTCAGAGAGGCAGCATCACAGAGAGCTATGCAAGGAATCGGTTCTGCAAAGGAGACAGTGGAGGGGAAGATGTGGGGGGCTGTGGGGAGGGGGGGGTAGAGGGGAGGTGGTGGCACACAGTGCGAGGATTCTGTGCCATGCCAGCTCAGCCTGTGTTCAAAGCAGCTGTTCTTTCTGGGCCTCCAGGAGTGGAGTACCATTTTATGCCCACATTGTAAGAAACAATGACGTTCATACTGGTTAATAGTATCAAATCCAATGCAGTGATTAAATAAGGAGTGGAGAAAAATCTATGTAACATATAACTTGGAGGGCCCTGGGGACTTTATCTAAATACCTTTTTTGCAATAGAGCAAGTCAGAACCCTGAGGATCTCAGGAATAACAAGGGAGACAGCCATGTAGAAATAATAATAATAATAATAATAACAATGCACTGTGATAAGGTGTAAGGTTTAATATAAGATGGAATAACGTTCTCTCACCTCTCTCATTCATTAACCACTTCCCATCAGCATCTGTCACTGGTAGAGTGGTTTCTGAGGCTCTGAAATGTGCAGGTGCGCTGGCTTCCAGCCTAATTCCTCTCTTACCTCTGTGTGTTCCTCCTGAGCAATTTCATCCAATTTAGGATTCTAACTAGCACCTGTAGACCAATGATTTCTCAATCTGTATTTATAGTTTCCTGACTTACTGAACTTGAGTTCGGCATTTCCAACAATGGGCATAGTACTGGACACCAGGTACTCAGTAAATGTCTACTAATTCATTTAAAAGTTGATCCTAAATAAACTGATGATATAGGAATAAATTTGAATATCAAGTAAGCTGAAGTTTACACAGTAAGAAAATGTTTCCCAATAGATTTGACATAAAATTTAAATAATTTTTTTTTTAGACAGGGTCTTGCTGTGTCACCCAGGCTGGAGTACACTAATGTAATCTTGGCTCTCTGCTGCAGCCTCTAACCTGTGGGCTCAAGGGTTCCTCCTGCCTCAGCTTCCTGAGCCGCTGGGACTACAAATGCAGTCCATCATACCCAACCAACTTTTTCTTTTGAGATGGGATCTCCCTCTGTTGCCCAGGCTGGAATGCAGTGGTGTGGTCTTGGCTCACTTCAGCCTTGACTCCTTCCCCTCAGGGCTCAAATGACCCCCTGGAGTAGCTGAGACTACATGCACACACCACCATGCCTGGCTAATTTTTGTATTTTTTAGTAGAGATGAGATTTCACCATGTTACCCAGGCTAGTCTCGAACTCATAGACTCAAGCAATCCATCCACCTAGGCCTCCCAAAGTGCTGGAATTACAGACATGAGTCACCATGCCCAGACTGCCTAGCTAATTTTTAAATATTTTGTAGAGATGTAGTCGTGCTATGCAGCCCAGGCTGGTCTTGAACTTGTAGTCTCAAGTGATCCTTCTGCCTTGGCTTCCCAAAGTGCTGGGATTATAGTCATGAGCTACTATGCCAGGTCCAAAACTTCAGTAATTAACTGGAAACCAGATGCCAGTTTCACTGTGGGAACTGGGTTAGGTGCAGCTGATCAGAGTGAAGAATAGATTAAAATACATGGATTTACAAATCAGAAGGCAGATTCTGCTGCTAACTTTGGGAAATTCAGCTAATTCTCTGTGTCTTTGTTTCCATGCTAGTAATGCTTTCTTTTAAAGTATATTTATGGTTATTAAGATGTAATTCACATACCATAAAATTTAGCCATTCAAAGTGTATAATTCAGTGTATTTACAGAGTTATCCAACCATCATCACTAATTCCACAACATTTTCATCACCTTAGAAAATACCCTCATACCCTCATACCCTCATTCCCCATTCCCCATTACCCCAGTTCCTGGCTACTGCTTTCTATCTCTATGTATTTACTATTTTGCATATTTCATATGAGTGGAATCATACAATATATGATTTATAGCCTTTTGTGTCTGGCTGCTTTCTCTTAAGCATAATGTTTAATCATAAAAAAGTTAGCATAATGTTTTCAAGATTCAGCCACCTTAAAGCATGTATCAATACTTTGTTCCTTTTTATAGGTAAATAATATTCTATTAATTGGCAATATCAAATGTCATCAATTGATGGGCATTTGCATTGTTTTCACTTTTTGGCTATTATGAATTATGCTGCTATGGACAATACTGTATATCTTTCATAGACATTACGGAAACTTTTCTGTGTGGCCGTATGGTGACTCAATGTTTGACATCTTGAGGAGCTACCCATTGTTTTTCTGAGTGGCTGCATCACTCTGTATTCCCACGAGCATTATATAAGGCTTCCAATTTATCTACTTCCTGGCTAACACTAGTTATTGTCTATCTTTTTGATTATTGCCATCCTCATAGGTGGATGGATACCTCATTGTGGTTTGACTTACATTTCCCTAATGACTAACTATATGGAGCATTTTTTATGTGTTTATTTGCCATTTGTATATCTTCTTTGGAGGAATGTCTACAAATCCTTTTCCCATTTAAAATTTGATTATTTTTCTTTTTATTGTTGCAGTTTAAGAGTTCTTTATATAGTCTGGATTCCAGACCCATATTAAATATATGATTTGCAAATATTTTCTTCCATTCTGTGGTTTGTATTTTCACGTTCATGCTAGTATATTTTGAAGCATAAAAACTTTTAATTTTGGTGATGTCCATGTCCAATTTATTTTTTCTTTTGTTGGTTGTATTTTTGGTGTTATATCTAAGAATTCGTTACCCAATCCTAGATCACAAAAATTAAGGTCTGTATTTTTTCTAAGAGTTTTATGGCTTTAGGTTATACATTGTGGTCTTTGATGCATTTCAAGTTAATTTTTGTATGTGGTGTGAGTTAGGGATCTAATTTCATTCTTTGCATGTGGACATGTAGTTGTTCCAGCACCATTTGTTGAAAAGACTCTTCTTTCTTCTTTTTCTCTTGAATTGTCGTAGTGCCTTTGTTGAAATAGATTGGCCATAGATGTAGGGACTCCCAGTTCTATTCCATTGAACAATATGTCCATGCTTATTTTAGTACCACAACTATAATACCAGGATGAAAAGGTGAATTGCAGAGAAGAAATTTCTATTCTCAAATTACTTCGTAACTCAAAGACTTGTGAGCAATTCAGTTTTGGATTTTCTTTCATATCTCTTTGGGAAAAAAAACCTCTCAGCATTAACCCCATCTAAAATATAAATTGTATGCATAAACCTAAATGTAAATACTCACCAGCAGGGCTCTTTTATAGAATTCTACTTATGTGGATGATGTGGAATTTGGCAATCTCTTTCTCACTGTATTCTCTGAAATAGCTTAAAAAATCAATTATGAATTGAAGCATTCAATTATTAGAATGCATACTAGTCTAATTTAAAAGTTAGTCTTCAATTTCATGCAAAATCCTTCAAATTATTAATTTTAGAAAAAATATGTATTTGTTATATATCTTGTAGACTTAGACAAAGATTTTAAATTCCTGTAATTTAAATGAAAGGATTCCCAGAAACCAAAAATCTCTTGACTCTAGGGCCATGGCATCTCTTGATTCAATTTATAGTCTTTGTGTTTTGGTTGCCGACACTTTTTTTTTTTTTGATTCGGAGTCTCACTCTATCCCCCAGCCTGGAGTGCAACGGCATGCAGTCTCGGCTTACTGCAACCTCCGTACCCTGGGGTTCAAGCAATTCTCCTGCCTCAGCCTCCCGAGTAACTGGGATTACAGGCACCTGCCACTGGGCCTGGCTAATTTTTGTATTTTTAGTAGAGACGGGGTTTTGCCATCTTGGCCAGGCTGATCTCGAACTCTTGACCTTGTGATCCACCTGCCTTGGCCTCCCAAAGTGCTGGGATTATAGGCATGAGCCACCATGCCAGGCAGCTGACTCTCTTAATTTTAAAAATGTCTTTAAAATATTCTTGGCTGGGCATGGTGGCTCATGCCTGTAATCCCAGCACTTTGGAAGGCTGAGGTGGGTGGATCACGAAATCAGGAATTCGAGACCAGCCTGGCCAATATAGCAAAATCCCTTCTCTACTAAAAACACAAAAATTAGCCTGGCAAGGTGGCATGCATTTGTAATCCCAGCTACTCCGGAGACTGAAGCAGGAGAATTGCTTGTACCTGGGAGGTGGAGGTTACAGTGAGCCAAGATCATGCCACTGTACTCCAGTCTGGGCGACAGATTGAGATTCTGTCTAAAAAAAATTATGTATATATATATATATATTCTGGAGATAAGGACACATGGTAGCAAAATGAAACTCTCATGAAGGGGAAAAAGTGGTTCTCTTGGAAATGCCATAGACAGTTGTATTTTGCTCTTTAGCTAATAAGAAAACATTTTTTCTCTAAATAAACAATCACAAATTATTTTCTGGTTTTGCCAAAGGGAAGCCTGTGGCACAATGTTTCTATTGAGGTCACTTGTTGAATTATACATGAACCCTCTATTAACTCTGAAAGGATTTTTGATCCTTGTGATTATTTAGACAGTGTTAAATTTATGAAAATTCTCTGCGTCCTATGTCTTATTGGTCACGCTTAGGAACTATTTTGTGGGAGGCAACCCAGGATAAAAGGAGGAACACTTGGCTAAAGCTTAATGTATCCCAGTGGCTTCCTGTGAGTCTCAGTTTTGTAGTTTCAGAAATTCAGGTTTATCAGCTCACCAAGAGGCTAGCAGGTAGGAAAAACTTGGGTTTTCATAACTGAATGTAAAAGGATTTGATTTTCAAACCACAAAGCTCTATGACCATTCATTGAGGGCTCCATCTCACCGAAGAATAAGAACCAATTTTGAATAATAATTGTTCCCCTTTCTGATTCGTATTTCTCAGGAGATGAAACGGCAAATTAGAAATACCTAGTGAATATGTAACTGGAATAAGATAGAGAGCGAGAGAGAGAGAGAGGTAGGAGATTTTAAAATAAAAAAAAATTATTATTTCAAGAATATTACTGTTTAAATAGTTGGGACTATTCTTACTGTATGAAGTTGAGGAATACTGAGCTCTGCTTCTACCAAACTCATGATCAGCAGCGCACATCTCCTTGTGCTTGTTCTGGTCTCCTTGTTTTTCATTTTGCCATTGTTTCGGGTTGACATTGCAATATCCAGTTTGCTTAATGTGTTCAGTAGAGGTAGCAAAAGTGACTAACCTGAATTTAATCATGAAGAAACACCAGACAACCCAACATTTAGGGACATTCTATAAAATAACCAGCCTGTACTCTTCAGAAATGTGAACATCGTGATAGTAAGAGAGATAACAGAGAGAAAGAGAGACCTAGGAATTGTTAAATTGTTACAGATTAAAGAATGCTGAAGGACATGACAACTAAATACAAATCATGGTCCTGGATTTTTTTTTTTTTTTCAACAAAGGAACTCATGGGAACAAATGATGACACCTGAAGGTCTGCAGTTGGGACTGGGACCTAGTTCTAATAGTGTTGTCTCAATGTCAAAATCCTAACTTTAGGCCAGACACAGTGGCTCATGCCTGCAATCCCAACACTTTGGGAGCCTGAGGCAGGTGGATCACTTGAGGTCAGGAGTTCAATACTAACCTCTCTAGTAAAAATACAAAAAAATTAGCTGTGTGTGGTGGCACACACCTGTAATCCCAACTATTTGGGAGGCTGAGACAGGAGAATTCCTTGAACCCAGGAGGTGGAGGTTGTAGTGAGCTGAGATCATGCCATTTCACTCCAGCTTGGGTGAAAGAGCAAGACTTTATCTCAAAAAAAAAAAAAATCTAACTTTGATAATTGTACTGTGGTTATGTAAAATAATGCATTAATTTAGAAAACACATTTAAGTATTTAGTGGATAAACAGATCATGAAAAAAAGCACTCAAGTATATAAAGCAAATACTATTAGACTTAAAGGGAGAGATAAATTGCAATACAATAATAGTAGGGGATTTAAACACCCTACTTTCAGTGATGGACAGATCATCAGACAGAAACAATCAATGTAGAAACATCAGGCTTGAATTGCACCAAAGACCAAACGAACCTAACAGACATTTGTAGAACATGTCACCCAACAGCTGCAGAATACACATTCTTCTCATCAGCACATGGAGCTTTCTCCAGGATAGATCATATATTTGTCCATAAAACAATGCTGAAAAAATTTTTTAAAATTGAAATTATATCAAGTATCTTTTCTGACCACAATGAAATAAAACTAGAAGTCAATAACAAGAAAAACTTTGAAAACTCTACAAATACATGAAAATTAAACAACATGCTCCCAAATAACCAGTGAGTCAACAAAGAAATTAAAAAGGAAATTTAAAAATTTCTTGAAACACATGAAGATGGAATCACAACATACAAGAGCCTATACAATATAGCAAAAGCAGTTCTGAATGATGTTTATAACATAAACACCTTAATCAAAAAAGCCAAAAGATCTCAAACAATCCAACCTTGCACTTCAAGGAGTTAGAAAAAGAAGAACGAACTAAACTACTAAAATTAGTAGAAGGAAAAAGATTAGATCAGAAATAAACACGATAGAGACTAAAACCCATAATACAAAGGATCATTGAAATAAAGAGGTGGTTTCTTGAAAAGTTAAACAAAATCAACAAACCTTTATCCAGACTAAGAAAAGAAAAAGAGGAGACTCAAATAAATAAAATCAGAGATGAAAAAGGAGACATTACAACTGATGCCACAGAAATACAAAGGATCATAAGAGACTGTTATAAACAACTATAAGCCAAAAGTGGGAAAATCTAAGAGAAATGGATAAATTCCTGAACACGTACAACCTACCAAGATTGAATTATGAAGAATTAGAAAACCTGAATGGAACAATAGATCTAAATATTTCTATTTCATCACGAATACATTTGAAGAATCATGATTGAATCATAGAATCTACCAAGATTGAATCATAAAGATCCAATAGCAGGTTGGTCGCGTTACTAGACTAGCAAGTAACAAGATTGAATCAGTAATAAAAAGTCTCTTACCAAAAAGTCTCCCTCAAAGCCTAGAACCTGATGGCTTCACTGCTGAATTCTACCAAATAGTTAAGAAACAAATACCATACCAGGCATGGTGGCTCACACCTGTAATTCCAGCACTTTGGGAGGCTGAGGCCAGTGGATCACTTGAGGTCAGGAGTTTGAGACCAGTCTGACCAACATGGTGAAACACTGTTTCTTTTCTTTCTTTTTTTTTCTTTTGAGAAAGAAAGAAGAAGAATAAAAGAGAAAAAAGAGAAAGAGAAAGGGGGAGAGAGAACGAGAATCTTGCTCTATTGCTCAGGATTTCATTTAAATCTGTAAAATGCTTATGCAATTACTAAAAAGTGATTTATTTCCTATTATGTGATCATTTTTAGAATAGGTATTATATAATATTGAAAAAAATATATGTTTTGTGGGTATGGGGTGGTAAGTTCTGTAAATATTTATTAAATTTGCTTGTTTCAGGTCTGTGTTCAAATCGTGGTTTTTTTTTTGCTCTCCATTAAGTTGGTAGATCTTCCTCCATCCCTTTATATTAAGTCTTTGTGTGTCCTTGCCTATAAGAAAGGTCTGAATACAGCGTACCGATGGGTTTTAACTTTTTATTCAGTTTGTCTAACTGTATGTTTTGATTGGGGCATTTAATCCATTTAAGTTTAGGCTTAATATTGATATATGTGAGTTTAATACTGTTATTTAAGGCTAACTAGCTGTTTGCCTGTTAGTTGATGTAAATTCTTCATTGTTGTAATATTCTTTACTTTTTGGTAAGTTTTTAAGATAACTGATGCTGGTTGTTCCTTTCTGTGTATAGTACTTCTTTCAGAAGTTGTTGTAAAACAGGCCTGGTGGTGATGAAATCTCTGAGTTCTTGCTTGTTCGCGAAAAATTTTATTTTTCCCTCGCTTGTAAAACTTAGTTTGGCTGGATATGTAATTCTGAGTTGAAAGTTTTTTTCTTTAAGGATGTTAAATATTAACCCCACTCTCTTCTGGCTTGTAGAGTTTCTACTGAGAGATCTGCTATGAGTCTGATAGGCTTCCCTTTATGGGTAACCTGGCCTTTCTCTCTGGCTGCCCTTAGTATTTTCTCCTTTATTTCAATCCAAGTAAATCTGACAATTATGTGTCTTGGGGTTGGTCTTCTTGAGGAATATCTTTGTGGGGTTCTCTGTATTGCCTGGGGTTGAGTATTGTCATGTCTTGCTAGTTTAGGAAAATTTTCCTGGATAATATCCTGAAAAATATTTTCCAACTTGGATTCATTCTCTTCGTCACTTTCAGGTATACCTATTAAGCGTAAATTAGGTCTTTTCACATAGTCCCATATTTCTTGGAGATTTTGCTCATTCCTTTTTACCCTTTTCTCTCTGATCTTATCTTC
>PVKP010006642.1:0-53634 GCA_004027715.1 Plecturocebus donacophilus | reverse complement strand
CATTCATTTATGTTCTTCTCTAAATTGTCCATTCTCGTTAGCATTTCGTCAAACCTTTTTTCAAAGTTATTAGTTTATTTGCATTGGTTTAGAACATATTCTTTTAGCTCACAAAAGTTTCTTATTATCCACCTTCTGAAGCCTAATTCTGATGATTCTTCACACTCGTTTTCCACCAAGCCTTGTTCTGTTACTGATGAGGAACTAGCGTCCTCTGTAGAAGGAGAGACATTCTGATTTTAAGTGTTCTTAGTTTTTTTACAGTGGCTTCTTGGCATCTTTATGGTTTTATCCACCTTTCGTCTCTGTAATTACCAACTTTCAAATTAGGTCTCTGAGTGGACATCCAGCTTGTTGATTCCCAGCTCTGGAATCTATTTAATTTTCACTGCAACAACCCGCAACGCTGGCTAAAACAGCCGCATTGAGATTCATGGTGCTTTTCTGGGGGTCTCCGGTCTGACTTCCCTCTTCAGTCCCTTTTTCAATCAGCTGGATGGACTGCTCTGCCTTCACAGAGCTCCAAACATCATCCAAAAGGAGACTCAGTCCCGTTTACTCCGCACCAAGAGCCACCGGGCCAAGGTGCCAGCAAAACAGCCACGCCAGCCAAAAGGGTCGCGCTTGCGATCCGTGCGGCTCCTCCACTGGGAATGCCCTGGTCCGTGGGCAGCAAAAATTTGTAGGTAAGTGTGGCGTCCACTGGCTCTCTGCGCTTTTACTGGGAGCTGCAATCCTGAGCTGCTAGTAATCGTCCACCTTGGATCTCTCCTCCACTGTTTCTACTAAAAATACAAAAAATTAGCTGGACCTGGTGGTAGGTACCTGTAATCCCAGCTACTCGGGAGATTGAGGGAGGAGAATCACTTGAACCTGGGAGGCAGAGGTTGCAATGAGTCCAGATTGTGCCATTGTACTCCAGCCTGGGAGACAGAGCGAAAGGAAAGAAAGAGAGAGAGAGAGAGAGAGAGAGAGAGAGAGAGAGAGACAGAAAGAGGAAGGAAGGGAGGGAGGGAAAGAGAGAGATCAATCTTTTCAAACTGTTCCAATTGAAGAGGTTGGAATTCTTCTAGACTCATTTTGTGAGACCAGCATTACCCTGTTACCAAAACCAGAAAAGGACAGATACTAAAAAAGGAAACTACAGGACTATCTCCCTGATGAACATAGATGCAAAAATCCTTAACAAAATATTTGCTAATGAAATCTAACAGTACATTAAAAAAGATCAGAACAGATCAGAAAAAAACAAAAATCCTACATATTGGGAGAGAGAAAGACAAAAGAATAAAGCCAATTAACAATTAGGGAATTTAGTTAAATTCTTTGTACTATTCTTACAATTTTTAAGTCGGAACTTATGTCAAAATTAACACATTTGAAATGAATGGAAGATTTTTTAAATTGCAAAATTGTTTAAAAACATTTAACTATACAATACATGAGAGTTAGTCTGTAATTAAAAGGAAAAAGAAAGAAACAGTATGGCCTAGTGGTTTAGAGAGAAGCCTAGAGAAAGATGCCTGGGTGATTCCTTGCTCTGTCACTAGCTGTGTGACCATAAGTTACTTAACTTCTAAATTTCCTTACCTGTATAAGCCAGATGATAATCTACCTCATAAGGTTGTTATGAAATTTAAACGAGTAGATATTTGAAAAGGACTTTCAACAGTGTCTAACATCAAGTGTTGTATAAAGGGTTTGTTAAATGAGTAAATCTAGAAAATCACTTTAGTCTTAACGATGCTATTATAAAATCACCTTCAGGAATAGCAGTACTTTGAAATTTAAAAACTTTACAACTTTATTTTAAAAGTTTTTTTTCTCCATAACTGATTTGGATTTTTATTAGTCTCTTCTTTGGCCAACATGGGATTCCTAAAGTCTCCCTTGATAAACTCTTATGCTAATTTTTTGGTAGGCTTCATATTAGGAACCTGTAAATTGCACTGGTTTTCTTTTTTTTCATGATCTGTGGTTTTCTTTTTAATTACCTTAAATCTTATGATCACACATAATTTTTAAATCTGTGTATAACTCCTCTGCTTTAATCCTTTTAGATTGGCAAAAGCACCATTCCCAATCACAAATACACAGCCGTTCTATAGTTTTGTTTCTGAATGGCTGTTTAATGACAATCCTAAATTATAACTTAGTTTGACCTAGATTGTAAAGAATTCAAGAGCGAAGTTCAATTGGCTACTATTTTAAAAGCATGTGACCTTATAGATTATCTATAAAATGTATGAAGTTTTTAAATAATTTTTGATATTACTCATAAAACACACTAAAATGCCTTTCAATAAGTAAAATAAACTATTTTAAATACAGGGACTTCTAATTAGATTGGCATAGTTAGGGCCAAAAATATAAAGTAGCCATTGCTACCTATTTATCTTCAACACTTGCCTTTAAGAGGCAAATGAACACAACACACAGGTGAATCTTGCTTGGTTCTGAAACAGTGAAGAAATTTCCCCTTTATTTAAATATATTCACATAACCAGTTATATAAATCTAAATATAAAACCAATCTCCAGTAAGTTTTAAGACGGCACTCACCATCTTTGTGAAAAGTTGAACATTACTAACGAAGTCTAATCATATCTTTAGAAGGGGTAAACGGTGATAGCATTTACTAAATTGGAATTACTACTAAAATTCAAAAACTGAACATATTCATTTAACCACAAGACAGTCTTAGTTTTAAATCAGGACTGCCCAACAAAATATTCTTTCAGTCTTTCATGATCTAAATTCTGGTGTATGAGGTCTGCTAAAGTATGGTACACATAAATAAGTCATGAGACATTTGTTTTGTAATAAAGCAGTGGCCAATTATTACTCATTAGTAGCTTTTTTGAGATAAGCTATTAAGTCTGCCCTTTCTCCCTTCTTCTTAATTCTGGCAAAGATCATTTTTGTTCCAGGGATGTACTTCTTGGCATTCTCCAAATACTCCATCAGTGTATCCTCTCCCCAGGTGATACCTTTGTTCTTATTGGCGTCAGTCTAAGAGAATCTAGCGGCCTGACCCGTCTTCCACCCAGAGACCATGGAGATGAGGCCCAGTCTTGTGTTTGCCTCCTTTTTCCATGGTGTGGCACTGGGAACACTTCTGAACAAAAATCTGGCCTTTCTCAACATCACCCATATTTAATTCTCTTTTTTGGCTCTGGCACAAAAAGGTTACCACTCTGAAGCTGGACATCTACTCTCTCTCTCTCTCTCTTTTTTTTTTTTTTGAGATGGAGCCTTCTCAGCTCACTACAACCTCCACCTCCTGGGTTCAAATGATTCTCTCGCCTCAGCCTCCCCAGTAGCTGGGATTACAGGAATGTGCCACCATGATTTTGTATTTTTAGTAGAGACAGGGTATCAGCATGTTGGCCAGGCTGGTCTTGAACTCCTGACCTCAGGTGATGCACCCACCTAGGCATCCCAAAGGGCTTGGATTACAGGTAGGAGCCACTGTGCCCAGGTAACTGCACTGGTTTTCTATAAAAAATATTTAATATAGTTCTTTTATTTTCACTTATCAATTTTCAATTATTCAACACATTTTATTATTGACTAACTCAAGTGCTACAGTAAGTTTAAAATTGGATAGTGTTTCTAACCTCAAGGAGTACACAAATTAGAGGGGAATTGAGCACAGAAATGGTTATAATGTGAGATTTGGAGAAGTAAAAAGTGGGACAAGGTTTACAAGAAGGAAAGATTACATCTAGTTGGGAGCAGGATAGGTTTCATAGAGGATGAGAATAAATCTGAAGGAGGATTAAGATTTTAGTAGGTGAAATAGATGGGCGGGTGTTCTAAGTAGCGGGGTGAACAAAAAAGCAAGACAGAGCAGGTGGTATCTTGGGCTGTTTATTTGAAGTTTAAACAGATTTAAAGTTAAAATTTAAACCATTGTAAGCCGTCATTTCCTTATCCATAAGATGGACATAACATAGTACCTGTCTTACAGAGTAGAGAAAAATGATACCTGTGTCATATTCAGCACAGGTCTAACAGTAAATGTGCATCATATATGCTATCTATAATACTATATTATTTTTGGTTCACATTTGTTGGAGATTAGGTTATGGACCAGAAATAGGTACATGGAACGTATTAGATTAATACTGAGTGGTGGGAATAGGGGTGAGAAGGAGAGGAAAAAGTAAAAGTTGAGAGACATTGCAAAGTTCGAATCCATGTGACTGACCACAGATAAGAAATAAAAGAAGAGGAAACTTGGGCTGCTAGCTGAGTAATAATGACCTGAAAGAACCACAGGGAAAATAAACCAACTTTTACTGTACCCCATAAATTCCAGGCACTAGGCAAATACTTGATTCCTATGATCTCATATTTTGAAATCATCCTTTTGGTGGGATCATACTGTAAGTACACAAGAGCACTTGCTATTTACACTATTCTAAGGTGAATCATTCCATAATTCTTTAAAAGTTACTTTTTTCAAATACGGGTTTTAGGTCAAGCTTGCTTAAAATCTAGATCACCACCTATATCTATAAATCCCAAAGATAACGTTTATATGACTTCAAAATTGTAATGATGCAACAACTATTTGTTGAATGAACCGTGTGCTGAGTACCAACATTTTCCTAAGAACAATTGTCTTCATGAGTTAGTTGCCTTTCGTTCAAGGTAGCAAGGTGGGAGCCATTTCTGGGGCATTTGGTCTTCACCCCCATACCTGAAATTTACTAGAATGGAGGGCAGTATTTTCATCCTTTTTTTTTTTTGAGATAAGGTCTCACTCTGTCACCTAGGCTGGAGTGCAGTGGCACAATCTTGTCTCACTGCAACCTCTGTCTCCCTGGGCTCAAGGGATCCTCCCACCTCAGCCTCTGGAGTAGCTGGGGATACAAGCATGCACCACCACACCTGGCTAACTTTTTGATTTTTGGTAGAGAAGGGGTTTCACCATGTTGCCCGAGCTGGTTTCATCCTCATATCACGCCCTCTAGGCCACTGCTGGGAACACCCGGAGGCCACTGGGAAGTATGTGACGCTTCCTGGTATCTTTTCCTGAATAACTCATCTTGACCTTAATGGCAAGAGGCTTAGATTCTCTAGTTTAACCAAAATCGTACCCTCTGATTGAATTAGGACAATATTTTTTTCTTTCATTTATTTTAAACAGAACTATTCATCTTTAACTTTGTTTGTTTTAGAGACAGGGACTTGTTCTGTTGCCCAGGCTGGAGTGCAGTGGTGTGGTCATAGCTCACTGTAACCTCAAATGCCTGGGCTCAAGCCAGCCTCTTGCCTCAGCCTCCCAAGTAACTAGGATGATAGGCACATGCCACCAGACTGAGCTAACTTTATTATTATTATTATTTTTGTAGAGACAGGATCTTGCTATGTTGCCCAGGCTAGTCTTGAACCCCTGTCCTCAAGCAATCCACCCACCTTGGCCTCCGAAAACACTGAATTATAGGTGTGAGTCACCATGGCTGGCCTTAGTTTTAAATTTTTAAATGGCATATTTTTCTAACATTTTAGAGGTTAAAAACCATAAATTCATGTGTTAATTTCTAATAGGCCTATTAATTAGGTAGGGCAAATATTATTAATTTTATAGAGGAGGAAATAAAGGAGCACTTACCCTGAATCACACAATATTTAGTGCTCTTCCTCCTCCATTGGCCTACCTTGCTGAATTCATTCCACACTCTTTTTTTCTCCTCTGTGTCTCTGAGTTCCTCAGTGGATTGTTTGACCCACCTATTCCCTACCTACAGCCTCTGACAGTCACAGCTGAGGAATCAAGTCTTCCTTGGGCACCTGCTTACTTTATTATTTTGAAGCAAATGGAAAGAGGATATCTGTATCTATTCTAACAATTTTAATGATGATTTTTAATAGATGAGTTCAGAGAGGCGGGACTGCCAATTTGTCAGCATTTTTATTATATAGATGGAACAGCAAAGAACTGTTGCCTCAAGTTGCTTCTGTGAACACATCATGGAAAATTAAAGGCTGTGGGTCCCTTGTTAATAGTGTTGTAGTCAGGAGATGGAAAATTATATAGAACTTAGCCCATTTACTAGGACAACCATATGATCTTTCAGCAGAAGTTTCCCCAGTATACCACTATACTGAAGAAAGTTAAAGTTCTTCTCCTCACCCCTCCACCCCACAACCATTTCTAGCTAGATCTAAGATTTTATTGGTCTGGACCCAGATGAAATCATTGATACTGTTTGCAAATAACACTCTTCTACTAAGAGATCTGCAGTGATTAAAATGTTAGCTGTGCATTATTAAAGCTATAAAAAGTGGTTTCAAAGTACTTCCATATACAAAAAAGAGGTTCATGAAGTTAAAAAAAAATTAATTTTTGTTTGAACCTACCAGGCAGAATATTGGTACATTATTTTGCCCCCCTTCACCTTTCCTCTTGTACCATGTTTCTTGGGAGAAAATTATCTGAATAATTTCAAGAGATTTTCCAACTAAGTGATACAGCTTTTAAAAATAATAAAAAGGAAATAGGCTAATATATCTTAATGTTGATTTCCATTTTTTTTTTTGAAATAGGATATTGCTCTGTAACCCAGGTTGGCATGCAGCGGCATGATCATGGGTGACTGCATGCCTCAACCTCCCCAGGTTCAAGTGCCCCTCCTGCCTCAGCCTCCCAGGCAGCTGGGAGGCTCCCAGGCACACACCACCACATCCAGCTAATTTTTGTATTTTGGGAAGATGAGGTCTTCCTATGTTGCCCCAGCTGGTCTTCAAGTCCTGGTCTCAAGCTATCCTCCAGCCTCAGCCTCTCAAAGTACTGGCATTACAGGTGTGAGCCGCCATGCCCAGCCGAATGCTGGTTTCTGTGATGCTGCTGTTGAATTGCTAAACATAAGTGACCCTAGTCCTCCAGTTTTATATGAGAAGGATACTTTTGGTGAGTAGGAAATGTGGTTTAAGCTTGAGACTGGTTGGAAGGGTTCGATTTACTTATAAATCAGTTATAAAATGTGACTTACATTTCTTTTGAGAATTGCGTTCATAGTTCTCCTCCTGCTCTTAGTGACATCTGGGTAGCTATATCTTTTCACTTATTTCCTGGTGCCACCATCTTCCACTTATTGGGATGACTTCTGTAACTCACTAGATTTTTTTAAAATTCTAAATTTTTTTTTTTTTTTGAGGCAGAGTTTTTGCTCTTGTCACCCAGGCTGGAGTGCAATGACATGATCTCGACTCACTGCAACCTCAACCTCCTGGGTTCAAGTGATTCTCCTGCCTCAGCCTCTCGAGTAGCTGGGATTACAGGCACCACCATGCCCGGCTAATTTTGTATTTTTAGTAGAGACAGGTTTCACCATGTTGGCCAGGCTGGTCTTGAACTCCTGACCTCAGGAGATCCACCCGCTTCAGCGTCCCAAACTGCTGGGATTACAGGCATGAGCCACCACATCTGGCTCTTTAAATAAATAAATAAATAAATAAATAAATAAATAAATAAATAAAAAATTCTAACTGGGTTTTTCATTTTTAACAACTCTGTCACTACACTTCTGAAATACAGAAATGAAGAATTCAGGTCATGCACAATCATGCTAATGGCAATCCTGTGAGTTGCCTATGCTGTTAGGATGAAGCTGGAGGAATATTATCTGAAAGCCTTGGATTCCTGATATCTGGAAGGTCTATAGATCAGTGTGGTCCATTGTGTCTTGCCTATGTCTTATCAGGTGAATCCTAGTTACACAGATGTTCTTGGTTTTCTCTCTGTTTTCCTCTCCAAAACAAAATAAAATACATAGGCCCATTAATCTGCACAGATGAATCCCATTGATAGGGCATATTCTTGGGAAAAGTAAACTTACAGTTCAGTGTACAATATACAAAAAAAGGGGCAACATGCCCAGTCCGTTTCACTTTTGGCAATTATAAAAACCCAAGTGCTAATGAAGCTATAGGAATCATTTATCTTGGGTTATCTTAAAATTAAGTAAAGATAATGTATGTTTCCAAAAATCCAGTGGTCTTGGTTTGGCTTTAAAGACTGAACATAAATTTTATGGCCGAAGATGAGATGATCACAAACATTTAAATGACAATGCATACTGCTCTCTTATTTTTGTTAGTGGTCATTCTGCATAAAAGCTGTTTGATATAGATCATTGGAATAAAATGTTTAGAGTTCATTCAATATTTTAAATATTTATACGCTCTTCTGAAGAATTTTCAAGAGGAGAGGGAATAAAAGGCAGAGCTAACTAACCATGGAAACAGCCAGTTATTTTATGTAAGATGTTAAAAGCTACAGAATCAGGCTTGAAGACAGTTTTAAAACCAATAGTGGTATTTACATAGACAATTTTTTAGCCTACAATGAGTTAATACTCCTTAGTTTTTCTCATTAACTACTTCTCATTCTCTCTCTTTTTAAAAGTCTAACGCTATTTTGATGACTAAAGTGAGGAAAAGATATTGGAGCTGAAGAGCTCTACATGAGTAGAACCGTTCCTAATAATACATTAAACAAGAGAGTAAATATTGAATGAAGGGGCAGTGAGGTACACCAGCTGGTCTGTTCTAACTGGATAGTCACAAAAACAATAGAGGAAAGGGCACTCAGTTTGGTATTTGGAGAAGAAAAGCCGGTACCTGAGGTACATAAAATATTACCAAGTAGAAAGGCAGCATCGTCTAATGAAATCAGACTTCTCATATGCTCTGCAGAAGCATTTTCTAGATTGTTTTTTCAAATTCAAAAATTTTAAGTGCACTTCCAAAAGTTTGTTGAAAGAGGGGTGGCGCAGCCTGGCGTGAATTCACAGCTGTTTAACATCTCAACGCCTTCAGGGAACTCGGCTTCTAATTGGTTCCAAAGCCAATTTAAGTTGTCTTATCACGCAACGGGAACTCAAAATGCTGATTGGACTAAGACGCGTCGCTTACAACGTCTGTAAATCACGACGGCGATTGTTTTTGGAGGGATTCTGTACCGAGCAATTTACTGACTGTTAAAAATTTAAACATCACGTTCTCAAGTGGAAACTCGCAATTCTTTGAGGAGAGAAGAAGGGAGAAAAAGAGCGTTTGGAACTTTGAAGAGTACCTTAAAAAGCACCAGGAAACTTTCACACAAAGGGAACGATTTTCATTTAAGTATTTATAGGGATGGAACATGCTTGCCTGCAGTGTTTCTGTGCTAACAGTTTTCAGGAGTTACACATCATTCCTTTTTCTTCTTCAACTTCTCTTTCCTCTAATTGGGTTTTAATTATCTTTCGAGATGTGTGTTTTAAGGGGTATGGCTTCGATGTGGGTATATAGGCTTATTCCAGGGAGGAGGGCAGATTTGGCAGTAAACTACAACCCACTGGGACTAAGGAATGTTCCTGCAGCTTTTTTCCCCCCGATGTTTCTTTCCAGTAACAAAATGTTAGTGTGAAATCCATTGTAGCACAAAACAAATAGGGATTTCATTTATACATTTAATAATACCAGAAAATAAAAATAAAGCAGTCAAATAAACACAATTCAGATGACCTTGGGATAATACACAAGTAAATCACGAGAGATTAGCGAGCGAAGCACTGAGCAAATTGTTTGAAACAAAAGGAAAGTTTCTCAGCTCACAAGATGAAAACTTTGATTTCCTCATAAAAGAAAACTAATCAGAAATAGTTATTTTCCTGAAACAAAACTTTCCAAATGGGAGTTGGTGAGGGGAGCAATAGTAACGCATTCTGCAATCTGCAATTCTGCTTGATTTTGTTGTATAATTTTTCGATATGCTTAAAAGGTGGAAAATAGAATTAAGAGGGTTGGAAACATGAAGTGAAATAGTTTGGTTCTGACAGTACCAATCAGAAAGCGGAAGGGCAAGTCACACACTGCCTTTATTATTCTTCATAAAGGCTGTGGCAGAAGGAGCAAGCGGCGTGGCAGTCTCTGTGGCGCAATCGGTTAGCGCGTTCGGCTGTTAACCGAAAGGTTGGTGGTTCGAGCCCACCCAGGGACGCGCCCTCGTTTTACGAGCTGGTCGCAGGAAGTTTTGCCCAAATCGAGTTCAGGCCTCCGGGCTAAGCCGGGGTGGATTTTCAGGGACCAGGAAGATAAACCACCAACCCTCACACCGCGTTGCCTGCCGGCGAGGCCTTTGCTTTCCGCCCCTGCGGAGCCGTCTCTTCTCCTCGCAGTCCTCTCCCGGCTGCAGGTGAGCGCAGCCATCCCTCCCCCGGGGTAGTTGCAGGAGTCCAGGCCTCGCCGGGATCCCGGGGCGGGGACGCGCAGAGACCGCGCGCTCCCGCCGCTCCAGCTCTGCGCGTCCCCGGAGGGCCGCGCGTTCACAGGGAGCGCGGCCCAGGCTGATTTTGCTCGGCTTCGGGACGCCTGAAATGTCACGGGGCCACCGAAATGCATGCATTTCAACACTGTCAAGTTCAGGCTGCAAACCGAAAACTCTCGCATTTTGTTGAAGCATGGACGCCCTTTTGTCTGTTCCCCGTCAGCGTAAACATCTGCTCCGTTTGCGACTTCAACAGTAATTGTTCCTAGTATTAATGCCTTCAGAAATGATTTTTGTTGTGGTAAATCTTTCATGTGGACAATATTGTAAGAATATATGTTATATTTTACTTTTTCTACTGAAACGCTTGAATTTAATAGAGAATAGAATAAGCCTGCAACACCTCCCATTGATGCAGAAAAGGAGAAAAACCCTTTTACAATAGTATGATTGTTAAGGAAAAAAAAATGATGTGAAAGATTAAAAGTGAAGCTGCTACCACATTTTGCTTCAACTTTCTACTTTCAAAGTCTCTACCTTTTATTTTCCAAAATCCAAAGCCGTCTCAAAATCGTTACCTTGTATTTTATTACTTTGAAAAATAATCATAGTTTCATAATAATTATTGTCTTGACTTGGACTACAGAAAATGGAAAGACAGTTTTGAAGGTGTAAGAACTAATACGTCTCATTCCTGTGAATACACTGTTTTATACTCTACGTTATATTTCAACTCAGATGACATATTAATAAAGGCTAATTTTATTGAGTGCTTTTGTGGAGAAAGGCATGTAATCTTCATAAGCCTTCCAGGTCCTATTATTGCCATTGTATCGATGAGGCAACTGAGGCACAGTGTGACTGAGTAATCGGCTGAGTAATTTGCCTGAAGTTGCAGCAAGTTTGGAGCCTGGGTGGTAAGGCCCAAGCCCAAGCTCCTCCCTGCTGTACTGCCTGCTTGGAAGTTCTTTCCTCTAAAATACAGCTAATTAATTTAAAACCAAAATGATGTTTGAATTGCTTTTTATGAAGTTTCATTAATATTTTGCTACAAATCTTGTAAAGCGGATAAAATAAAAGCCACATTTATGGCATGCTAAAGAGCATTGTTAAATTATGCATTCATTGGGCTGTTCAATTTTATTCAAATGAAAGCTGTGTGTGACCATGAAATCTTCCTGGGGAATGTGTCTTAGGGAAACAATTTGATAGCATTTAAGTAGAGAAGGAAAAATGAGAGAGAGAGGCAGGCAAAATCTGGAAGGGGAAGAAAAATAAAAGGATCGATTCAGGCCATGGAAAATAGTCTAGAGACTAAGGATTCTTTGACTGATGTTTGGGAATAGGGACATCCACGTAGACCCCTGTTTCAGGACACTTTTATGAGATAGTACCACGATTTGTACTTAACCAGGGGCCTAGGTGGCAGTTTAAAATTTGATCTTAAATTTCTAAGTACGTACTATTTCACCCTATTTTGATATTAATGATTTAGAGGCCAGAAAATAAAGGAGAATTAAATGGGAATTGAGGTGCCACATTGAGTGCAAAACTCGCCTCTAATGTAAGCAGAAGCAGTTGCTGTTACTATGTGGACAGTGCTTAGGGCATTTCCTTGGCTCTTGCAGGCAGGTAAGATAGGTGGGGCACAGTGTGGGTGGCTAACACCAGTAGTCTCAGCACTTTGGGAGCCCAAGGCAGGAGGATTGCTTGAGGCGAGGAGTTGGAAACCAGCCTGGGTGACAGAGTGAGACCCCATCTCTACACAAAATAAAAAGTTAGCCCAGCATGGTGATCCCTTCATTGCACTCCAGCCTGGGTGACAGAGCGTGTCATGGTTGCAGGTGTTGCAATAAATGCTATTTCCAGGGAGAATCTTTTTGTCCTTAATTTCTTGGGTCTGTAATACCAGCCAAATGCAGATATATGTCAAGATCATTTAAAGCTTTATTTAAAGACTGAATAGCATTTAAAAGGCTATGTTGTATATCTGAGATTGTAAATATGTTCCTAATATTGCTAATAGAGTTGTATCCTTAAACTGCATTTACAAAATCAGAGGGAAATGTACTGAAGTAACATAATAAAAGGTGAACCAATTGCTATAATTTAAAAATAAAACTCATTAGAGAATGTACTATTCATCTAATTCAGGAAAGGACAAAACAGATAATCGATAGATAAAAATTAAAGACCTGTCAGAAAAGTCATAGAAATCATTCATTTAAAATATTCTTATACTGCAAGTGTTTCTTGAGGCCATCCTGGAGGCTAGTAGGAAGCCACATGGTTAGCATGTCTCTGCTTCCATTTCTAACACTTGTGTCTGATGTCAGCATGTCTCTCCTTTCATTTCTAACACTTGTGTCTGATGTCATGTAATGCAAAATATAGAAAAAAGCTTGAAGAAAACTAACTGCCCTGTTTCTGCATGAATAATACATGATAATGAGTAATGCAAATATGAATTTTATTTCTCTGAATTTTGATGGACACGGGCCCTAAAATATTCTTCAATTTACAGCTAAAACTGAAAAGAGCAATGAATTGAAAGTAGAACCAGCTGTAATACAGTTAACAAGAAAATAGTTTAAGAACTTGAAACATTTTAAATAAGTAAGAATGTTAATTTTATCAACTCTATTATTTCATTTTACATCCTTGGGGTTAATCCCCTTTAGTAATGTTAGTGTATTTTATGTTTTTACGTATTGAAAATAAATGTTGAACTTACAGGAATAAGGTGAGGATAAATTACTTCTATAAATCACACCAAAAATTTAAATCTTGTTATTTTTAAAGCTTACATTTTTTAAAAAAAATCTTAATATTTTTATTGTTTGAAATAGGATTTAAAGGGAACTTTTTGATTAAGCATAAATACATTAGAAATGTACACTAATTATTGAGTACAACTGAATACATTTTTACAAAGTTAACACATCTCTGTAAACAACTATCAACATCCCAGAACCCCCACTTTATGTTTTTTTACGAGTCACCAATATATAACTTTTAAACTGCAAACAGATTATTAAGTTAAAATGTGAAGTTTTCAGTTGTCATCGTTCAGTATTGAAAAATAAATTTACTACTAAATCCTGTGTCTTAGTCTGCTCTGCTCAGCCTACAATAGCAAAACACCACAGACTGGGTGGGTTAAACAACAGACAAAATTTATTTCTCACAGTTCTAAAGGATGGAAAGTCCAAGATCAAGGTGCCAGCAAGGTAGGTTTTATTCTGCTGACTCTTCTCTTTGCCTGCGGGAGGCTGCCATCTTGTGTGCTCACTTGATCTGTTTTTGTGCATGCACCTGGGAAAGGAATGTCTAGCTCTCTGATATTCTACTCATAAGGACACTAATCCAATTATGAGAGCCACAGCCTTATCACCTCATGTAACACTAATTATTTCCCCAAAGCTCCATCTCCAGCATCTATCACATTGGGAATTAGGGCTTCAGAATATGTGTTTTGGGGGGTTGACAGAAACATTCAATCCTAAACGCACTAGCAGAGGAATACTTACAGGAGCATATTAGAAAAAATAATAGAAATTAGAACTCAATTTTCCATGCCTATTCACTTATGACCTAACCATCTATGATAGACTTGGTAAGAATACATTTGTAGTATTTGAGGCAGGAAATATGAGAAATTTGCTATTTACTTGAAGGGTTTAATTTTGACTATAAGCAAATAAAAAGTACTGTTACCCCTCTCCATCAAAAATACAAAACAAATAAAACCTTTTAGAAATGATTATGGTATTTAAATTAATTCAATTTTATTTTTGGAAATAAAGTTTAAATTTTAAAACCAAGATGAGATTTGATCTTCAAAGTTGCTCTAAGAGAAGAGAACTCAATAATTTCCCAAATAAAATAACCAAAAATCTTAAGAATTTTAATCGCGTTCTCTATTGAAGAAAAACAGATAGTTGTCCTGTCATTTTGAAACTATAAAAAAAAAATAGGAAAATCTAGAGCTATATATAGAAAAAAGCTATTTTTAAAGTTGTGGAAAGTCCAGAAACACCACTGAGGAAAAGATATTCAAGAAAAGATCAGTGTATAAGAATCTCAAGAAAAGTTTTACTTTTTTCAAATAAAATTCTTTATTGTTATTATTAAAGTGGTATATGCCTAAGGTTATAATAATAAATATCCATTAAAATTTTAGTACAATTATGTTTATTGCAACATTACTTAAAATAGTGAGAACACTAACGGAAATAGTGAAATAAATTGTGGTATAGTATTTAGACATCAGAATATATCAAAAGCATTTATGCAGACATTTATATAATATTCTTCAGAAATAATGCCTTTGGGCAATGTTAAAACGTGGCATTAGTCACAAAAAGCTGGTAACAGTCCAAAAAGTATGATTTGTATTTTGTAATGAGACTGAATTACTTACATAGGTGATCTATAATATTTCTTGATGGTGAATGAAATACATCAAAATGAGAGGATCTGATTTTTTTTCTTTTTTATACTTTACCTCCCAAGTTATCTATAACAAATACATTCTACTTTAATTTGTTAACTTTTTTCTAATATAAAAATACCCGAACTCTATATGCAATTTTGAATGCTGGTTTTCTATCTTAAAATTTATGTATTTGTTTGGGTTCCCCGAAATAACAGGAACAGTATATATTTACTGTAAAGAATTGGCTCACATGATTAGAAAGGTTGAGAAGGTCCAGATCTACAGCTGGCAAGCTGAAGACCCAGGAGAACCAATGGTTTAGCTCCAGTTTGAATCTAAGCTGACTGCGCGAGGTCTGCCCACACTGGGGAGGGCAATCTGCTTTACTCAATCTACCAGTTCACATGGTAAACTCATCCAGAAACACCCTCATAGACACACCCAGGAATAGTGTTTTACCAAATACCTGGGCACCCTGTGGTTCAGTCGAGTTGATACATAAATTTAACCATTACAAAGTATATTGAGGAAGACTAGAGAGCCCAGAAATACATCCTCAAATATACAATAAAATGACTTTCAACAAAAGTGCTGAGATTATTCAATAGAGAAAGGATATTCTTTTCAACAAATGGTGCAGGAAAACTGGACATCTACGTTCAAAAGAATGAAGTTGGTCCATTATTTTATACCATATGCAAAAATTAAAATGGATTATAGACCTGAATATAAGACCTACAACTATAAAACTCTTAAAAGAAAATGTAGGGGAAAGCTTCATGGCATTGGATTTGACAATGATTTGTTAGGACACCGAAAGCACGAGAAACAAAAGAAAACATAGATAATAGACTACATCAATGTTTAAAATTTCCATACATGGAAGGATACTATCAAAAGATTGGAAAGGTAATTCCCAAGATGAGAGGCAATATTCACAAACTATATATCTGATAAAGATGTAATATCTGGAATATGGAAGGAGCTCCTACAATTCAACAACAATAAAAAACTAAACAGCCCAATTAAAAAATGGCCAAAGGGCTTGAGTTGACATTTCTCTAAGAAGAAGTACAAATGGCCAATAAGCACATGAAAAATGCTCAACATTATTAGCGCTAGGGAAATGCAAATCAAAACTACGGTGAGATACCACCTCACACACATTAGGATGGTTGTTATCCAAAAAACATAAAATAACAAGTGTTGGTGAGGATGTGGGGAAATTGGAACCTTTGGGCACTGTCGATGGAAACTTAAAATTATATGGCAACCATGAGAAAGCAGCAGGCGATTCCTCAAAAAGTTAAAAATAGAATTATCATATGATTCAGCTATTCCATTTTTGAGCATATACCCAAAGAAATTGAAGACAGAATCTTGAAGAGTTAATTTGTACACTCATGTTCATAGCAGCATTATTCACAATACCCACAAGGTAGAAGGAACACAGGTGCCAACAGAAACTTGGTAAATGATGAATGAACAAAATGTTACACACACACACACACACATACACACACACACACAGAGAGAGAGAGAGAGAGAGAGAGAGAGAGAGAGAGAGAGAGGAACATTATTCAGCCTTAAATAGGAGATAAATTCTGACACATGCTACAACATGGATGAATCTTGAAGATGTTATGCTTAAGTGAAATATATCACTCACAAAAGACAAATTGATGATTTGTATGAATTGTATAATTCTATTTGTATCAGCTACATAGAATAGTTAAATTCATAGAGATAGAAAGTAGAAAGGTGGTTGCCAATGGCTGGGGGAAGGGAGAAATTGAGAGTTGTTTTTAAATGAGTATAGAGTTTCAGTTTTGTAATATCAAAAGAGTTCTAGGAACTGGTTGTACAACAACATGAATGTACTAATTCTACTGAACTCTACACTTAAAAATGACTAAGAAGGTACATTTTATGTTATGTATATTTTTATCACAAAAATGAAGATATAAATTATTTTGAGGGTATTTTTCCCCCTTATTGTATAAGACAGTGTAGTATTGAAGCAAGGATACATAACCAGATCAATGAAAACAATTCAGAACCCAGAAACAGATTTAAGCACATTTAGTTAAAAAGCAAGTTGAAGGCCAGACCCAGTAGCTCATACCTGTAATTCCAGCACTTTGGGAGGCCAAGGTAGGAGGATCAGTTGATGCCAGGAGTTCAAGACCAGCCTGGGCAACATAGAGAGAACCTGTCTCTACAGAAAAAAGAAGAAGAAGAAAATAAAATAAAAGTGACCCCTCAAGGAAGAGGAGCATCACTCCCGACTCCTTAAGTGACTTCCTTCCAAAGAGTTCAGCATGGGAAGGAGCAAAGAGTAACTTTAAGTGGAGAAATCTGACAAATACTAGCTCAGCCAGGGGATCAAGATCAACATCAACAGTAATAAATCATTTTGATGGTATGTACCTTTGATAGGATGTAGCTCTTCACCTCTGTGGGCTTTCTTCCAAAAATTTATAATCCCAGTCTAGTCACAATGAAAACATCACACAAATTTCAACAGAGGCTCATCCCACAAAGGGGTACCAAACCAAATCCTGATTTCTTTATATTTCCCCTAAATTTCACTTTAAAACTGTACATTTCTCATTTTCCTATTCTACTCCTCATGTGCTTTTCATAGGCAGCTAAAAACAAACAAAAAAAAAAACAAAATAAAAACAGTTAGTACTTTCAACAGTGTGCCTATAAATATCCTCAGCCAGACCTATGAGTTCCTTAGGTATGTTTTCTGTTTTCACCATTGTCTTCTGTGGGGTTTGCACCTCCTGTTAATAAATTATAATATGTCCCCTTTCCTTCAGCCTCCAATAGCTATTTCATTACTGTATTTCAAACCTTCAATAATGATCTCTTTAAGGACTTCCATCTCCTGCCTACCACCTGGTCCCAAAGGTAAGGCTGCAAGATTTTCTTAAGGCAGACACCAACCATTTCCAAATTCCAAGTACTGTCTTAGTTATTTGTTGTTGTATCATAAACCACTATAAAACTGAGTGACTAAAAACAACAACCATTTTTATTATTTGTCATGGTTTTAAATTTTTTTTAGTTTTTTATTATTTGGTTTGAGATCGGGTCTTGCTCTCTCACCCAGGCTGGAGTGCAGTGGCACGATCATAACTCACTGCAGCCTTGACCTCCTGAGCTCAGTCTCCTAAGTAGTTGGGACCACAGGTGTGTGCCACCATACCCAGCTAATTTTTAAATTTTTTGTAAAGTCAAGATCTCCCTACGTTGCCCAAGCTGGTCTTGAACCCAGGATTGAATTTATTACCTGCCTTGTGAATATGCCCACTCTAACTATGGCAAATGGGGACCTGATGACACTTTGGGTCCTTTAGTATCAATGTGAATTCAAACCCTTGAAATGTTGGGAATTCCTCTTTCCCCAGTCCACCCAAGCAAGTGGCTATATGTCCCTTTGGAAAAAGGACTAGGGGAATCTTTATCATATATACTTGCTGTAGGTGATAGAATTCTTCCTGGGGCCTGGTCTATCCTTCAGCCAATGAGTTCCTGGCCTGAGTAGTGGCTCAGATCCAGATACTAGGCAGAATATGGTCACGTTTACTGGGGTGACTGGTCTCAATCTCCTGAAGATCCATGGTCAATTTATTTTTTCTTTTTGGAGATGGGGGTCTCACTCTGTTGCCTAGGCTGAAGTTTAGTGGCATGCGTGGTGATGACTCATGGCAGTCTCAAACTCCTGGGCTCAAGTGATCTTCCTACCTCAGCCTCTCAAGTAGCTGGGAGTACACATTGATGCCACCATGACTGGCTTAATTTTTAAATTTTCTGTAGAGATGTAGGGGTCTTACTACATTGCCTGGGCTGATCTCCAAATGATTCTCCTGCCTTGGCCTCCCAAAGTGTTGGGATTACAGGCATGAGCCACTACTCCTGGCCTTGATTTATCCTGATTGTATAATTTGAGTGATATGCTTATTGGCTGCTCATCCAAGATGCCCCTACAGATGCTGTGTTCCATTAAGCAACTTCACATCTCTGTGAGTCAGACACCTCTCTCTCTTTCCATCCAACCTTGCCAGCCATTAGAACAATCACCCACAATCTGCCATCATCACTGCACAACACTACCATCCCCATTGTTATCAGGGAGCCCAGTTCTGTACAGTATCCCCAATATCAGTCCACGCCCACAGGGGACAGCCACACTGACCTTCACAGAGACGCTGATGCCCCTCATCCCTATGACTTTCTCTATTGCTTTATTAAACAGTGTCCTCTGGCCCCTCCCACAGTCTGTCATTGGTGAGTGGGTTTTTTGGCAGTCGACAGGATATATTCACTCTAGACCATTTTCCTAACCTTTTGATCCCTTATTTTCCTGTCTTCCGTGGAAGTTCCAGCACTTCCTCTCACATAATGTAGCCACGTTTTCTTCGAGCTCCTAAGAGCTTGTAGTGTGTTGTCACCAACTCCCAGGTTGCTTGTCAGGGTTAAATCCTGTTTCACAGGACAGTGCTCCATCTTGATTGACCCTCCTTTATCCAGCCTTAACTTCTCAATCTGATCCAACACCAAATATCCTCTCTTGGTTTCTGCTGGTACATGTCAGCTTGGTCCATGTCTCCTTCTGGGGGCATCATCCCTTCCCTCTCTCAACAGGCTGGCTCATGTTATGACTGGACCCTACTCATTTACCTGATGGCTGAAAGAGGAGGTAGAAGAGGATCCGAAGGGAAGGCCTGTGGCCTTGCAAGGCACATGACTGCATCATCTTCAAGCAAGCAGGCAGTGCTGGCGTTTGACAGGATGAAGTGCACCACTTCTACAGGCCCAGAGTCTGGAGAGAATGTGGGAATTCAGTATGCCTCCAAGCCATGCCTTGAGGTCAGCTTCTTCCCAACAGGGGCTCTCCTTATGCAACCTCTTCTCGGGGTCTGTTATGCTTATCACTGAGGCCTGGGCTTGATTCTTAGCCTTTTTTGGTGTTGGCTCATGGAAGATGAGAATCTCTTTATATCTTGTGGAAGAAGCCATCTGACTTTCCCGCTTACCGTTAATTGGTGATAATTAACCTCAGCCTTTCATCGTCTTCCTCCAGGGCATCCACTGTTGTCAGCAGCAGCCAATTCCCTAATTCTTGTAATTATAACTTTCTCTATCTCTCAAAATCCTACGATACTGCACCTGCCAGTACATTCCCTTTTACTGGTATTTAATGCCAGCTCATACCAGGAACGTTTTAATATTTGCACCACTGTCTCATGCCAGAGGTATCCGTGCTCCATCTATCCCCAGTGGTAGGTCTTCAGTACCTGCCCACCAGTGGGGCATCTGGCTGTGCCTGCAACCTCATTTTAAAGCCACTTTCCTAGGATCACTTTCCGCACTAGCTCCTGCAGGTTAGATGCCCTGAGACTCTGAGATTAACCTGTAGGAGTTTATCGAAGAGTGCTCTCAGAAACAACTCCTTTGAGAAAGCCAGGGAGACAATAATAGTGAGCAGAGGAAGAAGACAAACAGATGCAGCTGCATCAGTAGCCTCAGCTGGTTCCAGGGGGAGGCTCAAGACTGAAAGATCATTCAGAGATCAATCCAAGGCACCAGGAGTGGGTCTTTGAATCCCTGCATCAAATCCAGTCATTGGACTGTGGGCTGCCCTTGAAGAAGAGACATAAACAGACTCAGGCAAATTCCTTTAGCCAAGGTCAATTCCAGAAAATTGATTCAGCTGTGAGCCATCAATAGCTAATAATTACTCCCAGCAACAGCCTTGGACCTGAAGGGGGCCTGGGTGAGGGGCCATAGTATCTACTGCACAAGTCTCCTAGGAGTGGTTTCTTTTCTTATTATTTTTTCTTTTAATTGTATTATTTCTTCCTGTCTTTCTTAGGTCATTGCTGTTCTTTTTGTTTGGTTTTTTCTTTTTTTTTGTTACACATTTGGTTTGTATACATTAATTTAAAAAAAAACAGCAAAGTTATTTAGATTTATATTTCAATGACAGATTTTGCTATGCTGTAATATAGTTTGGCTGTGTTCCTACCTAAATCTCATCCAGAACTGTAATCCCCAGCTGTTGAGGCAGGGACCTGGTGGAAGGTGATTGGATCATGGGGGTGGATTTCCCTCACGCAGTTCTCGTGAGAGTGAGTGAATGCTCACGAGATCTGATGGTTTAAAAGCGTCTGTAGTTCCCACTTCCCTTGCTCTTTCTCTCGCTCCTGCTGCCTCGTGAAGGTGCTTGCTTCTCCTCCTTCAGTCACGGTTGTAGTTTCCTGAGGCCTTCGCAGCCATGAGGAACTGTGAGTCAATTAAACCTCCTTTCCTTATAAATTACCCAGTCTTGGGTAGTATATATCTATAGCAGTGCAAGAACGGACTAATACACCTAGCTATTCCTCTTTACATTATTTTCTAAATAGTCTGTATTTGTTGCTTGCTTTTTGACTTAAAAGTTATTTAGGAGAGACTTAACCTTTTTCAAGTGGTTGTTTCTTCAAAAGTTAATTTTATTAATTTATGGTTATATCATTGTGTAGTCAGAGAATGCAGCCAATACAGTATCTACTTTGTCATTTATTAAAGTTTTCTCTGTTTTCCATTAAAAGTTTTGTTTCCATTTTTCTTGCATATACCAAGGAAGATATAAAATAACAATGCAGTTGAATCTGACACATTGGTGTGTAATGAAATACGTGGTGTGCAGAATATACAGAAAAAGCAGAGGATATGTTTTTTCCTTTGTCTGTCTTTCTTTATATTCTCAAAGTTCTTGGACCCTAAGAAATGAAGATGAGAACAGTATGAAAGTGAAATGGTTCTCTTTATTCCTTTCAGCCTTCACATGCTGGTCAGGGAAAAGCAACCAGGATAATAAGTTTTTGCATTGTTTTTCCTGAAATGTTGACTATTTACCAGATTTTTAAAATAATTTCTGAGGCCAGGCGCAGTGGCTCACACCTGTAATCCCAGCACTTCGGGAGGCTGACGCGGGTGGATCACCTGAGGTAAGGAGTTCAAGACCAGCCTGGCCAACATGGTGAAATGCCGTCTCTACTAAAAATACAAAAATTAGCCAGATGTGGTGGCATGCACCTGTAATCCCAGCTACTTGGGAGGCTGAGGCAGGAGAATCACTTGAACTCAGAAGGCGAAGATTGCAGTGAGCAGAGATCACACCACTCACTCTAGCCTAGTTGACAGAGTGAGACTCCGTCTCAAAAAAAAATTTTTTTTTTGAAATCTGAGTATGTATTTATTGCTTTAAAAATCAAGCACCAGAATTGTTATTGTAATAAGCGTGAGAGGGTTTCTCAGGCAACATTGGATTCTGATTGGCTGAGTGAAGGTAAAATGAAGCAGCATGCAAGTTTTGTGTTTTAGACTTGAAGCTCAAGTGTACTTAGTTTTTGATCTCAATAAAATAGTCTTAAGAAAAATCATACAACATTTTGATTACATGGATTTTTGGCAAAATGGAGATGGAGTGGACGTAGGAGAAGTACTTCAGAGACAGTAATGATTCTTGAGTAAACTTTCAGTGTTTTGAAAATCAAGTTAAAATTTCTGAAGATTTATACTGTTTCATTGTAATAGCACAATTTATAAATTGTTGCAACTGTTCATTAAAATCCTGTCCTTCCTCAGTCTTTGTTGTGTTATATGTCTAACCTGTATTTTTAGAAGAGTTTCATGTGCCAGACTACCAATGATGAGAATTATATATTTTAAAGAAATATTCTGTATTTGAAATGAAACCACAAATAAATTACCTATTGTACATAGAATGTTGCCACCTAGATTTTTTTTAAAAGAATAGGAAGTATTCTCATTTTGATGCAAGTAGCTTGCTTTCCTTAAAGAGGTTGTTGCCCTGTTTGAGTCTATTGGTGATAATTCGAAGTAGGTTTTATATTATCTTTAGTTTTAAAATATTTAACAAATCTAGATTGAAACAGTTTGAAGACTAAATGTTTACTGTAAATATAATTGTAGAAGAGTGAAGTAAAAATATATCACATATATGGATGAGGTATAAACGATCACTAATTTGGTTTTTTTATTTTTTTTGGTAATTTGTTTGTACATGCCAGATGAAGTATCCCTAAATAGGGCTTCACTGAATGAGTTTTGCTGGGGTTAAAAAAAAAATCACAGAAGCATAGTCACTTGCAGATAAAATATTGAAATACCGAGTTTGAAACTCTTCTCTGAATACCTGGTGCTCATTATAGCATAAACCACACATCATATAGTGCTTTACATTGTTGTTAGTTTTATTTTTCTTAGATATTAAAAAAATTAAGGGTAGTTTATTAAAGATAATTTGAAAATATAAAAAAGAAGAAAATAGTTCAGCCTAGTTCTAACAATACTATGCATACAGTTTTGTACTGTCATTTT
The DNA here is from genome assembly GCA_004027715.1 of Plecturocebus donacophilus. NCBI lineage: Eukaryota > Metazoa > Chordata > Mammalia > Primates > Pitheciidae > Plecturocebus > Plecturocebus donacophilus. The sequence goes on along the minus strand of PVKP010006642.1, from coordinate 30,532 downwards.
CTCTTGATATTATGTAATACTTATTTTCTTATATTAATGTAATATATTTTTCACTGCTGTGTAATATTTCGTCTGATACGTATACCACAGCACACTTAACTATTCTACTATCACTAAACATTCATTAAGATGTTTCATTTCTTCATAGTCATATATAATGCTGAAATGAGGATCTTTGTTTATAAAGATTTTTTTTCTTTCATATTTGGAAAGAATTTCTTGTGTGATGTTTTTATAAACTACACCACTGAGGCAGAGTATTACTATTTAGAATTCTTGATATCTGTTGCTAAACTGCCTTCAAAAAAGGCAGTGTCAATTTGCAGTCCCAGTGACAATATATGAGAATGTCTGTTTTGCCATACTTCTAGCAGCAATGAGAATTGTCAAAACTATTTTCTAGTTATTTTGACTGATAAAAATATCAGTACTATCTCCTTATTGCTTTAATTTGTATTTATTTGATTATTACAAATGTTTATAATTTTCTCAAGTTTGTTAACTTGATTTCTTCTGTGATTTGGCTGGGCATACTTTAAAAAAGCATCATTATCATAAAGCTATTTATAATATTGTACAGTGATATCATATAGATAGTGTTGTGATAATATATCATACACTGTATATTGATACAACTCACACACCATACAATTCACCCATTTAAAGCAAACAGTGAAACGATATTTAGTATATTCATAGGGTAGTGCAACTATCACCACAATTAATTTTACAACATTTTCATCACTCCATCAAGGAATCCTGTACCTATTATCAGTCACACCTTATTTTCCCCCAACCCCCTTCACAGACCTAGGCAACCACTTATCTCTATGTCTCTATATGTCTACTTATCTTGGATATCTTATATAAATGGAATCACACAACATACGATCTTTTGTGACTGCTTTCTTTCACATAGTGTGAGTTTTCATGATGGAGCTTGAAATGGTGTTTTCTTCTGCATTGCCTAATTGTTGTACAGATATAACTCATATTTATCCATTTATCAGTTGATGGATACTGGAGTTGTTTCTATTTTTTGACTGTTATGAATAATGTTTATGTACAAGTTTTGTGGAGGACACATATTTTCATTTGCCTTGGGTCTATAAGAGTGCAGTTGCTGGGTCCTGTGGTAACTCCATCCTGAGTGCTTTGAGGAATTGCCAGAGTGTTCATACATCTTTTATGCATATTAATCTATTGATGTCTTGGTGCTGTTCTTACAGATTTGTATGAGCTCTTTATATATGGTCAGTGTTAGCCTTATATACTTGCAGAAAGTATTTTAATCCCCATATATTGCTTGCCTTTAATTCGGAGGAGTTTTTTTTTGTGTGCAAATATTTTTCAGTTCTATATTGTCAGTTCTGCAAATATTTCATTTTGTAACTTGTTTCATTGTTACTAAGCTTTTAAAAAAACCATTCCTCGGCTGGGCAAGGTGATGCATGCCTGTGGTCCCAGCTACTCAGGAGGCTGAGGAGGAAGGCTTGCTTGAGCCCAGGTGGTTGCAGCTGTGGTGAGCCATGATGGTGCCATTACATTCCAGCCTGGGTGACAGAGCGAGTCCCTGTCTCAAAAACAAACTATTCCTTTGTGGAGTTTGAATCATATTAATATTTATTTTCTTGTAATTTTTCTATAATTCGATCTTTTTAAATATTTCATTACTTTATTTAGGTCATTTGGGTGGATGATGTGAGATTAAAATAAAAGTGGACTTATTTTTACTCCCAATTATCTAACCAGTTGTACCATTACCATTTTTCTGAACATTTCCTCTTTCACTGCTGAATTTGTCTTCATATTGCCTCTTTTATTTATTATTAATTTTTTACATGTCCTAATGTCTGTTTTGGTCAGCATGCCTATTCTTGCACCAGTACCACATTGTTTAAATTACTGAAAGTTTAGAATATGTTTTGTACCCAGGAAAACAGCCATATTTCCCTCAATCCAGCACCTCAAATTTAATTAATCATCTTTTCCAAAAATTTCTTAGTGACTCTTATTTTTTTCCAGATGTTTCCCATCTTTTTCCAAAGTTCTGTTATGTTTTCTGAATACTGTTGGAATATCTATTGTGCTTGCATGAAATTCTCAATTAAACTTCAAGAGACTTGACATTTTAATAGTAGTAAATTTTGTCATCCAGGAACCTGGTACATCTCTCTGGTTATAGTTTTTTGAAAAAGCTCAGCCAAGTATTGTGCTCATTATATGTGAATCACATAATGTTTACTCCCCACTGGAGCAGATCCAGGTTCTGAGGGGCCTAAAGCTTATATGATTTTGGGGAGTTTTCTTAAAGAAAATGAACAGAAAATTACAAATACAAAATTAGGTACCTAATCTTGGAAGGAGCCTGGGCAAGTAGTGGACTCTGGGGCTGCCTTTATTTTCTAGGCAGTTGGCTTCTTTTCACAGAGATGTCTTTGTTGATCTTATTATTATATATTTGTAATATATTATCTATCCTATAGACAATATATTACAAATACATTATTTGTATAGGAATTAAAGAGCTATGAACTAAACTTAGAAAATACCTTGAATAAAACTGTTTTCTACTTTTCCATTTTGGAATGTTTATACAAACAGTCATACTATGTGGCTAGAAATAACCTTATATCATCTTCTGTAGTATTTTCCCTACATCTTAAACTTGTTGAGAAAAGGATCCATATATTGAAGGTCATTAATAAATGTTTTTTAGTGATGATGATAAACTGAGTATTTACTGAGGTCATAGCTAGATGAATTTGCTACTCACCAAGTTTAATGCTTCAGATGCAGCATAATTTTGTCCATAATGCAGAGTGTAGGCTACATACCTGTACACATAAAATAACATACTTTGCATCATAGACTGGGTTTTTAATACAACTTTTTTTTTCTTTTAGAGTGAGGATCTTACTTTGTTGCCCAGGCTGGAGTGCAGTGGTATGATCATGGCTCACTGTACCTTTTAGCTCCTGGAGTCAAGCAATCCTCCCACCTCAGCCTCCCAAGTAGCTAGAACTGCAGGCACATGCCACCATGCCCAGCTAACTTAAAAAAAAAATTTTTTTTTTGAGACAGGGTCTTGCTATGTTGCCCAGGCTGGCCTTGAACTCCTGGACTCAAGGGATCCTCCCACCTTAGCCTCCTGAAGCACTAAGATTACAAGCTCGAGTCACCACATCCAACTTTAATATAATTTTAATGCTCTAAACACAGAGTATATGTATAAAGACTTCAACAGTTTTCATCCTAGAAATTATTCAAGAAACCGTGTATTTGACCTGGTTTCTTGGATAAAAAAATAGCCAAATGGGAAGAAAAGCTTCCTAATGAAATACTCTTGAACTTAAGTCAATAACTAGGTTTAAAGAGTCTCATTAGGGACTTATTCTATTTACAAGACAAATGAAAACTATTGAAAAGATTATTTGGTAGCTGTATCCTACTGCTACAGCATTTTGTAAGATAAGGGATCTAATTTTCATAGGCCATTTGAAAACAACGTATTTTAGAAATTTCAGAAGACACATCATTTATCACTTCTGTTTTACTTTTTGATGGTTTTGAATTCTAATGTAGAGATTGTAGGACAACAGAAAAGTGGACAGTTTAAGTTATTTATTAGTTTATTAAATTGCTGTCATCTTTGTAGATAATACGTATTTTGGAAAACTCACAAAGTCCGATAATACCCAAATCTTCCCTCCAAGTGCTTTAGAAGTATGCAATACATTGTGGTTTATGACACTGAGGACACCAACTCTAGTCCCTAATTATCCAAATAATCAAGAATATGGGGATGTTTTTAGCTAAGACGTTTGGTTTTAGTAACCCAAGATACCGATTCACAATAAAGAATGCTCAGATAATTGTGATTATAACTGCTAGTTAAGTTTAGTTGTATGATTAAGTGTATGTTCGAGACATGGGATTAAGAAAGGATGCAGGAAAATACAAGCAGCTTTAAGTGATTTAATTAGCACACCAAAAAGGTGGAGGGAAAAGCTCACAGACTCACCTTAAATTGTTTTCGGGCCAGGCACAGTGGCTCACGCTTGTAATCCCAGCACTTTGGGAGGCCATGGCAGAGGGGGGTGGGGTAGGTGGGGAGTGTGGGAGAAGCCAGATCACTTGTGGTCAGGAGTTCAAGACCATCCTGGGCAGGGTGGCAAAACTCCGTCTCTTCAAAAAACAAACAAACAAAAGTTAGATGGGCACAGTGGCCAGCACCTGTCGTCTCAGCTACTTGGTGGGGTGAGGCAGGAGAATCACGTGAATGGGGAGGCTGCGGCTGCGGCTGCTGTGAGCCAAGACTGTGCCACTGCACTCCAGCCTGGATGATAAAGTGAGACCCCAACAAACAAACAAACAAGCAAACTTATTTTTGGTCAATGTGATTTAATATGTATTAGATTTTGTCTTTGTCTAAACATCAGGAAATAACAAAAACCCTACAATTTATACGTGCTTTCGGAGTTGGTAACCACAGAAAAATCCATGAAATTTTAGGATGCTTTTAAGTGTGTGGAGATTTTGAACATTTTTTTTAATAAATCTCACCTTTTTGCACCTCCAAGTGGATTTTTGGGGAATAAAAATGGATTATTATTGTGAATTAATGCAAAGAAAAATATTTATTGATATGCACAACATCCCACCCAAATTAAAAGCCTACATTTGGAACAAGACAGTTAAAAGCATGACAAAACTTAATAACCTTTCATTGTATTAAGAGGTGAGAAAAGAAAGAAATGAATGATCGTGTGATGTTCTGTCCCTTCCTCTGGAGAACTTTTGCATGGAATATTGTGATTAGCATGGTGATGGCTCCAGCTTTAAGCTTTTATCACTGTCTAGGTTGTAAAGCAGGGCATGCAATATTATATCTTAAAAGCTCTTTAATTTTTAAAAACCCCAGAGAGCCTTTAAGTGAGACTTAATTAAAATTCAAATCAATCTTAGATGTATGTCCAAGACAGTTTTCAAAAGACTGTACAACCTGTGCACCTTTGATTCCATTCCTTTTTCAGTGTTATCTGCAGTAGCTCCAGGCAGCACCCACTTGGCCAGCGAGTTTGGAAACCCATGAGGGCATTCTGGGGTTGACACAGTGATTTGATATAAGGTATCACTGACACTTACACTTAACAGGAGGTGACCAGGTGTGCCTGATGGCCCCAAAGCTTGATTTGGTTCTGCACAATGAAAAATGTTCCTGCCCTGCTAGTTTCAAAAGATGCCCTGAACAATATCCTATGACAAATATGGCAGTAGTACTTTTAATACAGATGTAAGTCAGCAGCCCTTCCATGTGAAGGAATAATGAAAAGTTTTAGACAAAACTACACAAAAAGGCTCCTTATTTAGGAAAAAGTCCTTAGGTAGAGGAAAGCTTAAATTACATGAAGATATTTTATAAGAATTTTTGAACAACTTACTCTTTCTGTGATCTTGGCTTTGCTGTTTTGTTCATTATAGAGTCTTTTGGGCATTAATGTAATGTTTTAAAAGATACTACAATATTATTGATCTTGATGATTGAATTTAAATTTAAGGAACCCTTAAATTTTGTGCTTGAAGTGAGTGGTTGACTATTCTCACTGTAGACATAACTCTGGTGTTCACAGTTTACAGGGGAAAGGGTTTCAGTGCAGCTGCGCATTTACTGTAAAAGCAAGAAAATCAAAATTATGTTGTGTAATTAAGGAGATTTGGAAATCCCTTCACTAGATTAAAAAACTGAATATCATCAAGAAGCAAATGAAATACAGAAGTCACAATACATTTTATTAGTAAATGTTATTTTAAAATAAATTCACTGCCCTTGAGATGTCATCAATTCTCTGTCACTGCTGTGACCTTCTGATAGGCGTTGCCGCTGGATGGAGTGACCAGATATGCACCAACAGCTTCCAAGTACACAGACAATTCAAGGCAATGATGGTATCCACTGGAAGACCTTCAGATGGTGAAAGTGCTGATTTATTAATTAGCTATAATGCAGGGCCAGCTATAGATGGGATCAACTCAAGACCATGGGTTGGAGGATTAATGTTCATATTCCTATTTGGAGAATTTGAATCCCCTGCACACAAGCTATTTGATCAAGTTAAAATAGTTACCCACAAAGCACAGATGATGACCTACTACACTGTGAGAACGTTCTTGGATCAGTGCATGGATGGTTCCATTGCTTTACCTGCTGTTGTGTCCGAGATTCCAGTTTTTAGCAGAAGCAAGCACTGGTTTAAAAAGTAATTAGAGATTTCTTTGAATTTGGGGGTGTACTTTGCCACTCTGTTATTGGGGAGCTATCACCGCAAATGTTCCCAAACTTAGCAACAGCAGCAAAATACTGGACCAAAAGAAAGAATCCCACATTTTCTGGATTTGAAGCCCCTGACATTGTATCAGGATCAACCGTTATACTCCCTCTATTTCAAATGGCATCTGTTTGCAAAATCTCCAGAGGAAGTGACATGAATCCATATACTCTTAACATCCTTTGTGGGTACGGGATTTCAGGATTTAAATGACAAACACGTAAACTAATCCTCATTTTATATATATAAAAAGAAATTATGTGAAAATCATATTCTAAAATTATCTGAAGGTTGCCTATTGTTTTTAATCTTAGTCTGATATGTCTCTGACATCTATCACAACTTCTCTATGATTCTTTATTATTTCTTTAAAAGAATCCATCCAACATTCTCTATGGCCATTGAAAGATATGATCTCCAAAGTATTTTTAAGTACTGGAGGCTAAAAATATGCTTTGACATCTGGTAGAGTTTTGAAATAATTGAAATGTTTTCTGTAGTTATATAGGGAGATATTTTTATTTTATTCTTTATAGATAAGGCCCAGATCAGTTTTAAGGTTATTGCATTTCCTCTCTAATTTGTCTTGATTATTTTTCTAATTATGTAGAAATAAATCTGATGCACTATCACTTACCCTAGCACTGTTTTTTGTTATGGTTTTAGTGCCCATGTACCTCTGTTCATTTCAGGAGGTCTCTTTTATGGAATGACTTATTATCTTTTCTTAAATCAGAATTTAATCATGAAGTCAGTGCAAGGATCTGGCTATTTAAATAGGTGTAATGTAGTCATATCTGAGCATTTACATATTGAAATACATGTTATGAATTATTTTCCTTTTAGTTCTCTGTTAAATTAGATGCTATTTTCATTTCTAAAACATTGTTTATGTAGAGTATATCATCCAAGAATTTCATTCCTGAATATGTGATAGATTATGTTTCCAAAGGTGACCATAGCAATATCTCCCATTCCACATCTATTTTCTTTCTGTAGCCCAAGCCTGAATGCGGTGGCGCGATCTCCGCTCACTGCAACTTCCGCCTCCTGGGCTCAAGCAATTCTTGCACCTCAGCCTCCCAAGTAACTGTGACTACAGGCGCACACTCAGCTAATTTTTTGTATTTTAATAGAGACAGGCTTTCACCATGTTACCGAGGGTGGTCTCGAACTCCTCCGCCTCCCAAAGTGCTGGGATTACAGGTTTGAACCACTGCACCTGGCACCACATGTAAGTTCAATATAACCTCACCATTTCAACATCAAGAGTTGGGGTCTTTTTTCCCTTTCCTTGAACTTGGGTTGGTCCTGTGACCTGTCTTGGCCAATAGAATGCAGCGAAATAAGACTCTGTAACTTTGGGACTTGGCCTTAAGAGATTTGCAGTTTCCACCTTTGCTCCCAGGAATGTTCTTTCTTTGAACCTTGCTGCCATGCTACCAGGAAGGCTGAGAAGCCACATGAAAGGTTGACCTGAAAGACAAGGGTGGTCCTAGACCAACAGCCCCAGCTGAGCTCCAGGCCAACAGCCAGTGCCAGCTCAGTTATGTGAGTGAGGCCACTTTGACTTCTTAGGGGCCGCAGAGCCCCAGCTGCCAATACTTTGTCAAGCAGAAATGTCCAGTCAACCCACAGAATCATGAGAAGTCATACGTTGCTGTTTGGGATGGTTTATTTCACTTAGTAGATAAACAAAATAGGCTACCAAAGGGAGTCATTACAGCATATTTGTTATAAAAAATGTTGTTAAACCTGACATTGTTGAGAATCGCTGTCACAGACAGTAAACACTTCTCCCTTGGGACTTTTAAAAGATTCAACAACTTGCAAAGATTTTTTTTTTCTAACAAGTTTTTTCTAACAAGAGGTCACTTGGATTAAAAACTAGTCAATTCTCAGATTAAAAAAGACAAGCATAAAGGCGGAAACTTGCCACATCAGCTTCTGAATTTTTAAAATTCTCTCACATTTTGTTTAAGTGAGAAGTTCATCATTTTCTATCGGACGGCAAAAAACATGGCTAGAGTAAGCTGTGAGATAGTGGTTGTGGGTGGGGCATGGTGACTCATGCCTGTAATCCTAGCACTTTGGGAGGCCGAGGTGGGCAGATCACAAGGTCAAGAGATTGAGACCATCCTGGCCAACATGGGGAAACCCCATCTCTACTAAAATACACAAACTAGCTGGGTGTGGTGGTGTGCACCTGTAGTCCCAGCTACTCAGGAGACTGAGGCAGGAGAATTATTTGAACGCAGGAGGCAGAGGTATCAGTGAGCCAAGATCATGCCACTGCACTCCAGCCTGGCACCTGGCACTAGAGTGAGACTCTGTCTCAAAAGAAAAAAATGGTGGTTGCCATCCTATGAGTCAAAAACTGGTGAAATTTCTCCAACTCTATGCTTACCAATCATTGTGTGCTAATTCTCAAATGCATACAGATGTTATTATGATTAGAAAAATACAAATCATTCAAAAGCACTATGAATTTTATAGTTTCTTTTTGGTCATTATATATTTTTCAGTTGTGGAGGGATTTGAACATTAAAATGGAGTTCTCATTCTTGGAATATTGGGAAACTCATTGCTGGAGGTCCCTAAATCCAGCCAATAATGGATTTGTAGCTGCTCATATTCCTTCAAATGAATCACTGTCTTCTCTCTATTGGTTTCTGGATCTTGAAAGCATTTTGTTTCTTACAGTAAACTGAGCAATAGGCTAGGAAAAGAAATTCCGTAGAAAAGAACTTTTAGTGGCATTTGTAGGGTAACATAGCCTGTCATTAACCATCATAAAGGAATTGCCTCATGGAGCCATTTTTAGAAATCACAGACTTCTGTGTAAAGCTTGGGTTGGTGGAGATATAAGTAACTGGGAATAAATGGAAAAGCTAGTGGTTGTACGTGAATGAATAAAAATTCATAGTAATTTGTGGTATTTGACTTGAATGCTGTACATGAATAAGGACATATTCTGGATGTCTCATGTTAGGAAATGATATTTATTGAATCTGAGCATACCTTTAAATATTTTAAATACCTTTTAAACATTTTATGCTTTATATTTTTCAAAGAATTTTTTTGACGGTTATCTACCTCCCAAGTGTCTTGAGGATCTAATGAGACATTAGTCTCTCTGTTTATAGACCAGGAAACCGAGGGCACAAAGAGGTAAAGCTATTTGGTCACAGTCCAGGGTGAATCACAGAGCCAGGACAGGGGCTCAAGTCTGAGTCCTTATTTAGTACTTTTAGAGTATACGTGATATTTAAGATCAAAGGTTGTAAAACACCTGTTCTTATGTACCGAGAAGCAGTTTGGTCAGGAGACCCCTACCCAGGTGGGCTGAAGGTACTAAGAGGCAGACACTCAGAACACAGAGTGTATCCATCCTGGTGACCAACAGCCTGAGTGCCTGCAGGGCTGACAGCTCTCCAGACTGAAGGCCCAAGTAGATTTTCATCCACGTATTTATTTACTCTTTGACAAGTGATTCTCATTACACGAGTGTTCTACATATACACATAACTCAAGAATATGCCAAGTAGGCAGCTGTTACCAGCCTACCACTAATTACAAACTAAAAGTATCTACCACAAGGGAACCATGTGGCGGGGTAAACTTAATGTTTCTCAACACTTGTGTTCTTGTCAAGCACTGACATTAGATCTACCAACCCTTATCGAGATGAGCTTGATGAAATTAGCTAGGGAGAATTTGCTCCAGTACCAGAAAGAGAGAGGGAGAGAGGGACACATAAAACAACATGAAAAAGCCAACGTGAGCATCACTGTATTCACTTGGGTATTAAAGTGATTTCATGTACTTATTGTTCTTCTTTGTTATGAGTGATTGACGTTTTCTTAATTGACTAGAGAGAGTGAATAAAAATGTCTTTAGAAATCTATTACTGCTATTGTCATTAATTTGTAACATACAATTTAAGTAGTGTGCTTACTGTGTAATTTGATTTTAAAGGCAATTCCTGTAGCTTTCCTCTCAACTAGTCTGCCACCACCAAGCATCTAAGTCGACCCTTGAGCTACCAATGTTGACCTTCGATTGAGTATTTGATGCATTTTAAGTGATTTTCTCCATAATTTAAACATAGACCAACACAGGGGTTTAACAATGTAAGAGAAAGACTGAAGTTTAAAAGAACTATGTTGAGATTCTCAGGTGCAAAAAAAAAAAAATTGGAGGACTGTTTTGAGTTAATTTGCATCAATATTGGCAGAAACTTTGGATATCATTAATCAGCAGGTGTTTGCATTTTTAAAATCTTTTAAATGCTGGTGTCTGATGGAAATCTTTTAAGTTTTAAATTTTGCTAACTAAGATGTAACAGCAGGGAGAGGAGAAGGAGGAAGTAAAGAAAAACTGCTTCATCACTCTTTGATAAAAGGTGGGGCTCAATTTCAGAATAGAGGACAATCATTTAAATTGAGAAAAGCTGGATTCATGGACAGTTCTTACACGGCCCTTATTTCCTTGCTATACTGTGGACTGTTGGAAATTTAATTAGAGGGAAGTCGCTTAACATACCTGCACTGGAACCACAAACCTAAGCCAATCTCTTTGTTTTATGGATGAGCAATTTAGAATTCCTGTTCATGTATATCTAGACATCCTTCAAGAAGCTTAGTAAGCTGATTCATGAGTGTTTCTCTCATCCTTTTTTTTCTTTTCTGAAGAGAGCTTCCTGCTTTATTCCCTGCTTGTGCTGGCCAAAGCCCCTTAGAGATCATATACCTAGAAAGGCCTAGTCATCACTTCCCGTAGCCACTAGAGCTCCTTGCTTGTCATGTCAAAGATGATGCTATCCTTATGGTAAATAATGGCCTCTTTTCCTTTATATTGTTGCTGGAGTAGTCAAAATTAATTTCTCTGATCTGAAATCTGAGTGTTCTGGCTACTAATGTCATTCACCAGAAAAGTGAAGCCACTAATTAATATTAGGTCCAAGCATAAATGGAATTTGGGACACTCATAATTTTGTTCACCAGACATAAAAGAAATTTTATGATATTTACATTTTCCCAGTACCATATCTCTTGTTATAACTTCTGAAGTCCATAGAACTTTGTTTTCTTAATGTTTTTACCCTGGCATTTTCAAGATTTGCATATATAGGGAAAAAAAATTCTCTTGCATGTATAGGAAAAAAACCCAATCAATCCTCTCTGTTTCTCATTGTCATTTCATTTTCTTCATCCTTTCTTGCACATTTTCCTCTACTTCACTCCTTCCAACGTATTCCTGCTCCTAGAGAAAGTTTCTAAAACACATCTTTGGAAATTCCAGTTTACCTTAATTTCATCTGAGGAGTTGCGTTGTTTTTATATACTGGGAAGTACGTATAATGCTGTCAATCATTTACATTCTAGTATGAATAAGTTACCAGGCACATCTGTTCCCCATGCCCCACTACCCCAGCTAGTTTCTGGAGGGATCTTGAAGATAATGGATATTAGAGAAGGGTGCCATCAAGTGGGGAAAATGGCAAAAGAAAGGGGAAGCTAAAAGCATTAGACTTGAATTTCATCAGCTTTACAGTTTTGCTTAGGACTAGGTGTTGTCCCCACTTAAAAAAAATCCTTTCTAATTAGTTAATCAAACTTACCCGCAGATAACTTTGAATAGACAAAAGAGAAATGGGTGTGATTATATATTTTTAAGATAACATAATTGTGCTTTACAATCAGCACAAAGTCTTCCAGTTAAACATGGTGGACTGAATAGATGCATATTTTTATGTTCCTTCTATAAACCACACTAAAAGGATATTAAAGGATTAAAAAGAGCAAAGAGAGTGGAAAGATGACAACAGACGAAATATGTCAACAGAGATGGAAGATTGGGAAAGCAAACGAGAGGTAAGTGATTTAGTAGCGTGAACAAGATTGAAACCCAAGGCCTTGGGTGGGGAGCCAGCCAAAAAAGCTGCTTCTCCCTGCAGAATCCCAGAAAGCCTCAGAAATTTGTAGGAAGCAGAAACGTCTCAAAAGGAGTGCAAAATGGCACTGACATTCAAAGAGTTATTTAAAAGGCTTTGGGCTTCCAGGTTACCCCTCTCCCCTTTCAGAGCTGGGCGGCTACCTCTCCTCAACCCCTCAGAAGGTTGGAGGTTTGCTTTGGAGAATGTGTGAATCAATTCAAGATACAGAGAAAACCAAGCAAAATAAAATATCTGGGAAAACTTGTAGAACCCTATGTGGCTTAGCTGTGCAGATTTGTGGTTGTAATTGCCAATCATAGAAAGTTGATTCATAGGCTGTAACTGTAATTGGGGGAAAGTAAAGTGGTTTGCTTGTTTGGTGAGGGTGGGTAGGTAAGAAATCTTGATTTTCCATACGAAGAAGTCAAAAAATATTAAGAACAAGAACACCACCACCAAAGAAACCACACAAGAACTAGCAGAATAACTGGGTGCCATGGCTCACGCCTGTAATCCCAACACTTTGGGAGGTCGAGGCGGGAGGATTGCTTGAGCCCAGGAGTTCAAGACCAGCCTGGGCAATGTAGTGAGACCTCATCTCTACAAAAATATTTAAAAATTAGTTCAGTGTGGTGGCTTGTGCCTTTAGTCCCAGCTCCTCAGGAAGCTGAGGCGAGAGGATTGCTTGAGTCCAGTAGGTCAAGGCTGCAGTGAGCTGTGATTGCGCCACTGCACTCCTGCTGGGATGATTGAAACCCTGTCTCTTAAACAAAATGGGAAGGAAGGGAAGGGAGGGAAGAGGAGGAAGGAAGGGAAGAAAGGAAGGAAGGAAGGGAAGGAATGGAGGAAGGGAGGGAAGGCAAGGAAGAGAGGGAAGGGAGGAAGGGAAGGAAGAAAGGGAAAGGAAGGGAGAAAGGGAGTGGAGGGGAAGAAGGGAGGGAAGGAAGGGAATGAAGGGAAGGAAGGGAAGGAAAGGGAAGGGGATGGAAGAGAGGAAGGGAGGGAAAGGAAGGAAGGGAAGGAAGAAAGAGGAGAAAGGGGAGGAAGGGCAGGAAGGGAAGGGGAAAGGGAAGGATGAAGGGGTTATTTTGAGATATAGTGGTATACATTAGAAGGAACAGCCACTTGTACAGAGTGAGGTTCCAGAATGGGAAGGAGTACTCCTTATGAAGTTTCAACTGTAACTGAAATTTTAAAAGAAGCATTTTTGGGAACTATTTTTTTCTCACTGTCCATGTTTTATTCTCTGCTTTTAACTTTTTTTTTTTTTAACTATATTGTTCTAAAATTTGACAACTTTCATTTTTTTTTTTTTGAGACGGTCTCACCGTTTTCCAGGCTGGAGTGCAGTGGCGTGATCTTGCCTCACTGCATCCTCTGCCTCCCAGGTTCAAGTGATTCTCCTGCCTCAGCCTCCCTAGTAGGTGGGATCACAGGCACATGCCACACGCCACAACACCTGGCTAATTTTTGTATTTTTAGTAGAGATGGGGTTTCACCATATTGGCCAGACTGGTCTCGAACTCCTGACCTCAGGTGATCCACCCGCCTCAGCCTCCCAAAGTGCTGGGATTACAGATGTGAGCCACCACGCCTAGCCAACTTTAAAACCTTCTAAAGAGAAGCAAAGAAAAATATTTCAGAGTGAACCTTCTTTGGAAATTATAGACTTTGTTGCTTTTCTTTAGCTCTTTCTTGATCTTACTAGTGTGATTTTGTGGTTTTATTTTTAACCCTGCTTTGTTCTGTTTTCTTCCTAATAAGAACCAAGATAGCAACCTTTTCATATTTTGTGTTTCTTTAAAAAATAAAATGACATGAAACAGAAATTTAGAAAAGCTGAAGTTTATTTCTTTTTGCACCTGAAAACTGAAGGAGATAATAGAATAATGTTGGTTATAGCAGCTGTTTTTAGAACTTCCTCTTCTTTTAAGCTTAGATAAATTCCCTGATGTTTTCCATGTGTGAAAGTAAACAGGTTTAAAGAGAACTGGAGGCTAAGGAACAAGACCAAGAAAGGTCCTAATATGGAAGCTTCTGCCCTGAACTAGATACATTTTAGAGTCTACTCAAAGAAGCAACAGAATGCAAAGTTGACAAACTCCTTCACCAAGGAAACCTGGTTGCAGAGGCAGACAACTTAAAGGAATTCTTATTACTTGCATGTAATAAGAATTGGAGAAGATACAAATAAAACTGATATTAATATTCATGTTGTCCTTAAAATGACATTGAATTTTCTAGCCAGTTTGTGAGATTGGAGTTTATCTCAAACAGATAAGCTTATCAAATTCCAGGCTGGGGAAAAAAATCTGTTATCAAAACCCTTTCTCCAAATGTAAATTTACTTTAGGAAAAGGAGGGCTGGCGTTTTACATGCTGTAAGATGAATGTATGAATGATACATCATAAGAATTATTTTAAATTGTTTTGGAAAATAAACTATGTCATCAGTTTAAAAAAAAAGCCACTTATATCCTACAGTTATCTTTTTGGAATCTGAGTCAATGAATTCCTTTAGTATCCAGAATTTTTAGTAACACAAATAAATGTTAAATATTCCTCTATAATGCGCATAATTTATATGCTTTAGCTATAGTGACTTGATAGTGTTTACACATAAAACATTTTTAAATTCTGTTATGTGAAATATTATTTGAGCTAAAATACCCAAGCTAGTGTTTTTATTGCCTTTTTGTTTTGTTGGAAACTCAAAGAATTAAGTGTTTTTTGTAAAAATATTTGTTAAGAAGGAAAGCCTGAACAATCCGTGATAGCATGTTATTTAACATGAAAAATGGAATCTCTCTTGCATAGTGAAGGTTACCTGATGCATCTGTAATGAAGATAGCCTGGCAGAGTGTGGTCAGGAGACTTACCAGTCTTCTTGCAGAGTGGCTGTGGGCATGCCTCTTAACCATTCTGTGTCTTATACCATGAATGTTTGGGCTAGATCATTTCATTTTCAGTTCTAAAATTATCTGGTAATTAACTGAAAAAAATCTGATTATTTAGAAATCATGGCAGTTGTTGATTTTCCTGAATCTAAAATAATTAATATATGTTTGGAGAAATTTCTGAAACTGTGCCATGGG
The DNA here is from genome assembly GCA_004027715.1 of Plecturocebus donacophilus. Lineage (NCBI taxonomy): Eukaryota > Metazoa > Chordata > Mammalia > Primates > Pitheciidae > Plecturocebus > Plecturocebus donacophilus. The sequence goes on along the minus strand of PVKP010006642.1, from coordinate 15,170 downwards.
GAGGAGGAATTGTGTTAAATGTGGCTTACTTGCATTCTTTCTATGGCGGAGGTGAGATTTAAATACAGTTTAGATTTAGGACAGATACTGAGTTCTGACTCTGGAAGACTCATGTAGTAATAGTATTGTCAGATGTTGTGTATAAAACAAAGAGCATGACAGTAAAGATGGCGTGGCTCATCCAATGGTGATCTTGGTCATGATGACGTAGGTATGTGCTCTTACTGTATGCCAGGGACTATCTGAACAACTTCACAAACATGGGATTATTTAATCTTCTCAACATTGTGAAACATAGGTAGTCGTATCCCTATTTATCTAGTGAGGAAATGATACAGTTTAGAGTTCATTTCAATTCTTAATTATCTTTAAGCTGATATATTCCATAATTTAATTATAGTAGTATATATAGAAAAAAAGAGGCTTTGGGTTTCTAGTTCCATGTGCGAGAAACTTGGAAGTCGCCATCCTATCCTAAGAGGTGTGGTGAAACTTTCAACCACACCTCTTAGATGTGTAAGAGAAGTGAAGTCACAGGGAAAAATGTTGTGCTTAAAACTGGAGAAACAGACAGGTGGACACAGAGAATCACAGCATATGGAGGAGAAACCTCATCAGAAACTAGTGCCAGGGTAGGAAATTCTGAACTGTAATTGCAGAACTGACAGAGGCTAGGTGTAGACATGTCTGAGAGTTAAAAACTCCAGGGACCTAGTCATGAAGTTTCTGTGTTTTACCTCTGGGAGCTCAACCAGGTGCCCACAGGAAATATCAGAGAAAAAAATCCCCTTGTGCTTTGGGCTGGGGAAAAAAAAAGGAAGCATTTTGAAATATGCCAGAGCACTTAGTTCTTAACAAGGTCTACCCTCAGGAGAACCTATTTAAGCAGAACTTAACCTTTGGTTTATCAGAGCTTAACTGACCTGGAGGAAGGGAAGTACCCATCCAGTTCTAGCCACCCTGTACCACCAAAGGGTGGAGGAAAAACTGAGAAACACTTGTGAAGGTCACAGTCTAAAGGTACAGGCTCACTAAAAGATGGAGGCCTAATTATAGGACCCATGAATGCTTCCTCTTCCTCTATACCTTCCATCGTATTATTATGAAAGACCTATTTATGGCAGTCATTTTTATCTGGTACATCCTGTCTACCCAGAAAAAAATTATGAGCCATACTGAAAGACAATACAGTGTGAAGAGTCAAAGCAAGCATCAAAACTAGGCATAACAGGGATGTTAAAATTATTAGGGAATTTAAAACGGCTATGATTAATATGCTAAAGGCTGGAATGGATAAAATAGCATGCAAGAGCAAATGGGCAATGTAAGCAGAGAGATGAAAACTCTAAGGAAGAACCAAAAAGCACTGTAACCGAATTGGAAAATGCCTTTGGGCTTCTTAGTAGACACAGCTGAGGAGAGAATCTCTGAGCTTGAGGATATCTCAATATAAACCTCCAAAACTAAAAAGCAAAGAGAACAAAGACTGAGAAAAACAGAATATAATATGTAAGAACTGTGGGATAGCTACCAAAGGTGTAACATATACTTAATAAGAATACCAGAAGGAGAAGAAAGAAAGAAACAGAAGAAATGTTTAAAATAATTATGATTGAGAATTTTCTCCAAATTGATATCAGATACCAGACCATAGATTCAGGAAACTCAGAAAACATTAAGCAAGATAAATCACACAAAAAATTGCCCTGAGGCATATGGAGAAACTGGAGAAATTGTAGTCTGAAAATTTCAAACTACAAAAGATCAAAGATTAAAAAAATCCTGGAAGACACCAGAGTGGGGGAAAGAAACCTTACCTATAGGGGAACAAAAGTAAGAATGGCATTGGACTTATCTTCAGACATCATGCAAGCAAGGAGAGAGTGAAATATTTAAAGTTGTAAGAAAAAATAACCATCAACATAGATTCCTGTATCCTGTAAAATTATCCTTCAAAAGTGAAGGAGATATAAAGACTTTTCTCAGACAAACAGAAATAGAGGGAATTTGTTGCCAGCAGACCTGCCTTGCAAGAAATGTTAAAAGAAGTTCTTTAGAGAGGTAAAAAATAATATAGGTCAGAAACTTGGATCTACATAAAGAAAGGAAGAACAACAAAGACAGAATAAGAAAAGGTAAAATAGAGTTCAAGACCAGTCTGGGCAACATAGTGAGACTTCGTCTCTACAAACCATTAAAAAATTTGCCAGACATGGTGGTGCATGCTGTAGTCCTAGCTACTTGGGAGGCTGAGGTGAGAGGATCGCTTGAGTCCAGGAGGTAGAGGCTGCAGTCAGCCATGAATGTGCCATTGCATTCCAGCCTAGGCAACAGAGTGAGACCCTGTTTAAAGAAAAAAAAGGTAAAATAAAAACTTATTTTTCTTATTAATTGATCTAACAGATAACAGTTCATTCAAAATAACAATGGCAACAATTTATTTGATTATATATGCTTATGTGTATATCCTATGTGTGTATATGTGATATATACACATAGTACATATATATACAGTATACATATACACAATCATGTACCACATGATGATGTTTTAGTCAATGACAGACCACATAGACAACGGCGGTCCCATAAGATTATAATAGTGTATTTTTATTGTACTTTTTCTGCTTAGATATGTTTAAATACACAAATACTTGCCATTGTGTTAGAATTACCTACAGTACTCAATATACCAACACGCTATACTTACTGCTTTGTAGCATAAGAACAATAGGCTACACCATACACAATAGGTGTTTAGTAGGCTAGACCATCTAGGTTTGTGTAAGTACACAATGTGGTGTTTGCACAATGACAAAATTACCTAATGACACATTTCTTAGAATGTAGCCTTGTCATTAAGCAACACATGACTATGACTATACATATATATTTATATATGTTATCTTTAAGTGAAATGAGTGACAGCAATGATACAAGAGACAGTAAGGAATTATTAGGATTATTTTGTTTTTCTACGATATTCACACTATCAGGGAAGTGGTAGTGTTATCTGAAAGTGGGCTTGGATTAGCTATAAATATATATTGCAAACTCTAGGGCAATCACTAAAAGTTTTTTTAAAAAGAAATATAATGATATGCTAAGAAAGGAGAGAAAACAGCTGGGTGCCATGGCTCATTACATGGCTAATGCCTGTAATCTCAACACTTCGAGAAGGCAAAACGGGAGGATTGCTTGAGTCCAGGAGTTCAAGACAAGCCTGGGCAATATGGCAAAACACCATTTCTACCAAAAAATGCAAAAAAATTAACTTGGCATGGTGGTGCACACCTGTAGTCCCAGACCCGGGAGGCTGAGTCAGTTAGCCAAAATTGAGCCACTATACTCCAGCGTGGGCAACAGAGTGAGACCTTGTCTCAAAAAAAAAAAAAGATGGAATCATATAAAATGCTCAGTTGAAACCACAAAAGCCAGAAAAAAGAGTGAATGATATTAATCCAACTACGTCAACAATCACTGTGAACATAAATGGTCAAAAATAATAATTAGAGATTGTCAGAGTGCATAAAAAATGTTTCAACTATGGTGTCAATAAGAAAACCACTTAAAAGATGTGTGTGTGTGTGTGTGTGTGTGATGCTAATACTAGTCAAAAGAAAACAGTAGCTATATTAATTTTAGACAGAAGACATCACAGCAAGTAAAGTTATCAGTGTGAAAAAGGGGCATTACATAATGATAAAAGGGACAGTTCTCCAAGAAGGCATAACAGTTCTTTTTTTTCTGAGATGGAGTTTCACTCTTGTTGCCCAGACTGGAGTGCAATGGGTGACCTCAGCTCACTGCAACTTCTGCCTCCCAGGTTCAAGTGATTCTCCTGCCTCAACCTCCCAAATAGCTGGTATTACAGCTGCCCACCAGTGCTCCTGGCTAATTTTTTGTATTTTTAGTAGAGATGGGTTTTCACCATGTTGGCCAGGCTGGTCTCAAACTCCTAACCTCAGGTGATCCACACGCCTTGGCCTCCAAAAGTGCTGGGATTACAGGCGTGAGCCACTGTGCCCGGTCCATCACAATTCTTAATGTCTATGCACCTACCAACAGAACAGCAAACTATGAGAGGGAAAAACTGATAGAACTGCAAGGAGAAATAGATGAATCCACCATTACAGTTGAAGACTCCAACACCCTCTGTCAGAAATAGACAGATGCAGAGCCGGAAAATCAGTAAGGACATAGTTGAATTCAACGCCATCAATCAACTGGGTATAATTGACATCTATAGACAACTTCATCCAACAACAGCAGAATACACATTCTAACCAAGGTCACACAGAACATTCACCAAAATAGATCACATTCTGAGCCATAAAATACACCTTAACAAATTAAAAAAAATTGATAAAGGAATGTCATTATCTATAGACCAAGTGAGATTTCTTGTTCCTAGCTTTATCTCCATGTCTTTACCAGGAGGAAACTCCACTCCACGTTATAGTTATGTGAAGTGTGTTAATAATAGCTGTAGCTCCGTGTTCTTTCTGGAGAACCCTGGACACTTTCATAATGGGAAGCGTAGGAAACTCCAACTCTTATTCCTGCATTTTGCTCATCAAACTCTTCCCCTAGAATTAACACAGTTCTTTTGCTGCCCTGCAGCTTTTCTCAGCCCATTGCCTGTGCTCCAAGATGGGAGACTTCTTATTTATATGTTACATGGTTGCCTGGTTGTAATATTAATTTTCGGTAACTCAAAACGCTGCCTGACATGCTTCCTTATAGATCAGCCTATGGCACCAGAGTAACATCTGCTTGAAGATAGCCCTTTCATTCACTCATAGGTTTAATTATGTTTGTGGGGGTGGGGGTTGATTAATGATTTGTTCACAGCATTAGGACACTTCTAAAAATGCAATGTTGCCAGGCACAGTGGTGCATACCTGTAGTCCTAGCTACTCAGAAGACTGAGGTGGGAAGATTGCTTGAGCCCAGCAGTTCAAGACCAGCCTGGGCAACATGGCAAGACCCTGTCTCTAGATAAAATGAATTTTTAGAAATGCAGGGTATGGAGCAGAAGATAAATTATACAAAATCCTCTTATAGAATGTCAGACTTTGCTCTAGCCTGGTGATAGGACATGTATAGGATACGTTTTATGTGCACAGAATACTTAAAAATTAGTGCATGTTAAATACAGTTAATTTCTTTGTCATACATGTACCAGAAAAATTGTATAGACACTGAATTTTATGAATAAATTTATTTTAAAATTATATAAGAAAATACATGTTTTAAGCCCAAAAGTCTCTTTGGAATGCAAAGCATGAATATTTAATTTTCAGTATTTTTTAAAGAATCAGATATGTTCTATATCAGGCTCTCTTAAAGTGAGGCAAATAATAATGTTAGTGGATATAATGTGAGATATAGTAAAGGATATAAAATGTTCAAATGAAAATATACATTCTTAGATCAATAAGTCATATTTTAATTTGCTGTTTATTTAAGTTGTACTAACTAAAAAAATTATAATAGCACAAACTCTATATAATCTTCAAAAATCTTAAATTTATAACACATTCAAAATATGCCAAGATCAGAGTTCAACTTATTCAAAGTTTAACAATTCAAATTTATTGCTAAGTTATTGAGTTAAATGATATGCTATTACATGGCTTCAATTTGTTCTGAATTGAAATAAAGAAAAGAAAGTAATTTAGAAAATTGCAAGAAAATTGAGGCTAGTTTTTGAGTCTGGTTTTGTTTTAAAATCAATGGCAGTGGTTCTCAAACTTCAGCATGTATCAGAATCACCTGGTTAGAATACAGATTGCCTTGCTCTGAGATGTTCTGATCAGTAGCCAAGATAGAGAGCTGCCTGCCCTCCCTCCCTCCTTCTCTTACTTCCTTCCTTTTTTCTTCCTTCCTTACTTCCTTTTTTCCTTCCTTCCTTCCTCCCTCCTTTTTCCTTTCCTGTCCTATCCTGTCCTGTCTTTTCCTTTTCTTTCCTTCCTTTTTTTTTGACCCCAGGCAGAGTGCAAGTGGTACCATCTCAGCTCACTGCAACCTCCATCTCCTAGTCTCAAGCGATCCACCCACCTTAGTCCCTCAAGTAGTTGGGAGTACAGGTGCACGCCACCACACCTGGCTAATTTTTATATTTTTAGTAGAGATGTGGTTTCACCATGCCCAGGCTGGTCTTGAACTCCTGAGCTCAAGTGATCACCTGCCTTGGCCTCCCAAAGTTCTAGGATCACAGGCATTAGCCACCATGCCCAGCCTGAGCCTTTAACATGAATTTCTAACAACTTATCAGGTGCTGCCGATGGGGCTGTTACCTGGATCGCACTTTGGGAACCACTCCTCTGCTCTACAGCAATGATGCACTCATTTTCTTCTATTCGTGTCATTGATGACTTGGTGTCATTGCTGGCTTTCTTTGTTTTAAATCTTCCTGCTTCTAAAAAGCAGCTACTTCTTGTTAGTATTTAAGGCAAGGAAGTCAGTGCTAATGACCTCCATCATTTTCAGTTACCCTTTTGATTCTGAAATGGTGATGAGGTAACCCTCGTCACCACCAAGGTCCCTGTGCGCCAGTGCCTGTAACTATGGAAACACCATGTTTGGTACTCCACTAACGTTAGGTGGATGACTATTTAATATATCATAATGTTTGGTTCTGTTTGTCTGTTTTTCAACTTGATTATCTTGCTATCAAAATAAATATTGATAGCAATGTTTATTTTTCAAAGTATTTGTTTGCATTCATGCTTAGTGTTGGTAGCTGCTCCATAATACTTACTTTGGCCGATGAACATGGAAACATTTACTGGATTCATCATAAGTAAGTAATAAATTAATGTAGGCGAAAGGAGTAGTTAATTAGCCCTAATCTTCACAGTAAGGATCATTAGTGTTTAATGAGAATGAATAATTTCATAAGACCTGGAAATATATTGCCCCAAGCCAAATAGTTTATAACCGTAGAATTGCAAATTGCTATTTGAAATTAATGAGTGACATTTTCACATATTGTTAGATGATCTATAATATTTTTGTGTTATACCTCTAGGTCCAATAGGGTGTATACGAGGGTCATATAATTTCATTGTAAATTATTGCAATTAAACAGACTTGAGATTCTGTCTTAATGTGAAACATTACCCCTCTTTTCCTGGCTAACTTCCACTTCAGTATAAACACTGATTTGCAGAGATGCTTTCTCTGATACCCTTTCTCTATCCCTCCCTCATTCTCTCTCATGGTGCCTGACTCTTACACTTTCAGAACAATTACTGCAATGTATATGCATACATTTACTGTATGTTTTTATGTGGTTAATGTTTTCCTTACTATTTATTACTCATGCCCATGAAGGACAAAAAGTAATGATTTGATGAATGAAAACTGTAAGTGTAAAGAACACTAGAAACCCCAAAGTCTTGTTTTCTCTCCTAGCTATAAATATATTAAGGATTCACTGGATGCATCAGGTCTAATCAACTTAAAAATTTCAATAACCAATACTGAAGTATGATACTCTTAAAAGCCCTAGGCTGCATTACTGAATATTACCTTAGACTTTAGCCTGAAAAAAAATGCATACATGAAACCAAATACTTATCCAGTTAACATCATTTACCTTTGATTGTGGTATTGAATAAAGATCAGTGATGACTGTTTTCCCTCTTAGCTGCCAGTCTTATGAACAGAGTGGTAAAACTTAAATTCTAATGTCACCTTAACTGTGACATTGGATCAAGGATCCAATGGATCAAGGGCCAAAATTATTATCTTTTCTCTTTGAGAGCAGTCGACACTGCCCTGTGTGATTCTTTCATGGTGTCCTGTGTTTTACCAGAGTATTTCCTGATGACGCTTTATTTTAAGAGTAGGAACTTTCACAAACTGTACTTGGACTAAATCCCTACTGAGTCAGCAAAAATGGCCTCTTATTCTAGGTTGAAAACATCACCATTTTAATAGGGCACAGTCACATAACAAAATGTGGACATCAGTATTCTACTGTGACCGATAATCCCCACACCCTCAGGATATTCATGGGTATTGATGTCCACATTATGTCCTTTGGGAGGCTGAGGCAGGAGAATTACTAGAACCTGGAAGTTTGAGATCAGCCTAAGCGATATACAAAGACCTTGTGTCTTAAAAAAAAAAAAAAAAAAACTGGGTATGGGTGCACATGCCTGTGGTCCCAGCTACTTGGGAGGCTGAGGTGGGAGGATCACTTGAGCCCAGGAGGATAAGGCTGTAGTGAGCCATGTTCACGCCACTGCACTTTCTGGTCTAGGTGACAGAGTGAGATCCTGTCTCAGGGGGAAAAAAAAAAAGAAGTAAAAGGAATTTATTTCAATAGTATGAAAATTAAGTATTTTTTGGACCTAATTGCCCATCATTGCAAGAAAAAAATGGACTAAATCCTTAACACTTGATATATCTAGCAGAAATTGCCAGTTAATACAATGGAATTAAAATTAAGAACACTTTAAATTCATGGTTTAATAGGCACATAAATATCTAGCACCCTAATCTTTAAAGAGTAAAAAAACAAATTAGTCTAGAGTTTATTCTTATAGAAAATAAATACAAAACTTAACAAATTAATATCTTTAATGTTTATATTGTGATATACTTAATATACATGTATCAAGTACATGTGCTAAAATCTTAGTGTATTCATGTTATATTTCAGCAAAATTTGCTAAGCCAAGAATAGTAAATGAAGGGCATCAGGATGTGCCACTTCAAAATATGACATGTTGGCATGTTGATTATTCTGAGCTGAAAGCAGTTGAGAAGCAGAAGATGCAGGAAGGGCTCTCTGAACTCCTCTTTCTACTTAAAAGCAGGACATAAATTTCCAGTGAGAAATGTGTCCTCCCTGGAGAGGAGAACATTTTTATCACTGAAGACAGATAATTGATGCTGAGATAAATCTATACAAACAAATCTTACTAAAATAATCCTTGCTGTTGATTAGTTTCCCCTATGTATTTCCTAGTCACTTTCTCACAGTTTACCACCCTAGCCAAACCTCCTTTTCCTTTGTCTTGTCACATGTGCATAGTTTATCACTCTTTGTTAAGATAGTATACAAGTTCTCAGGCCTATCCACTTCTTTTGACCTTCATTTCTTTTATATGAAGGCCAAAGGCCCCTATGTGCATGAATATATTAACATCAAATAAAATCTGTTTGCATTTCTCCTGTTTATCTATTTTTGTCAGTTTCATTCTCAGGGTGAACCACAGATCTTAAAAGGATACAGGAAAGGTCTTTTCTTCCCTACATAAACATTTTATGACCAAGACTTCTCTTCTTTTCCTAAAGCCTTGAGAACCCTTGAATGTGGTATGTGTGTGGGGGGGTGGGGGCAGGTGTGAGTGTGTGTGTGTGTGTCTGTGTGTGTGTGTATGCGTGTGTATGAGAGACATATATGTGTGTATGTGGGTGCATGTGTGTGGCTTGAGAAGAAGTCCTGATGATAATATCTCTAAACACAGTAAGGGAGAGGAATCTGCTGGGGCCAGTGCAATTACTATAATCTGCTGAGGGATGGAGACCAGACACTGACTCTTCAGACCTAGCTAGTGCCTTTCTCAGCATCAGTGATCTCTACTCAGGTGGCTTCTACATCTTGGTTAAGTCCTCACGTTACCCTCTTGAGCACCAGTTCTGCATTTCCCACTATAGGTGAAGTTGGATGTCATGTTGCTAAATTAAATTCAACATCTTTAGCACTGAACTCATCATTCCCTGTCCCCTACATCCTATCCTGCTTATTTTGACTGTCAAAGTCAGGACCACATTACTGTCTCTAAAAAATGTTAGAATAACCACCTCACTTTTGTCTCCCCACTGCCATCTGTACGACAGTCTGCTGTCAGATTAGCTACCTTTCAAATCACAAATCACATCACATTTGTTCAAAAGCAGCCTGAACATTAAGGTCCTCCACCAAGAGGGAACTACTGTGATATTGTCAGCACACAACTGAGTCTTCATGGCCAGAATTAAGCAGATGGCCGGATGATCATCTATAATTTCTAGGGCCTTTGAAACAACTTGATGAGCCTCACCAGACGCAAACATCCCACTGGCTTTTGTCTCTCTGTGGTTAAACTAGTCATGATTTAAAAAGAAACAAGCATGTTCTGACTTTTTCAATGCATGGTGTTTTTGTTTACTGGTAGGTATTTAAGTTCCATACTGTGTCAATTCAACACACAAACTTATATTTAAGTCTTACATATAGAGTAAAAGAGTTAATAGAAATTCAGCAAATTTTCCTCAAGAATAAACTACAGAGTGGGAAGGAGGCAGATTGTAGGCAGCTGTTTTGGAGAGTTCCTTTTCTTTGTGTGATTTAGTTTGACTTTTTCTATTGATCAAATTCACAAAATAATTTTTTAGCTCACTTAACTTTGCCGAGGAATCACAGCTTTAATTGGATTCTGACCAGTCATTAGGAGAAAACATTTTTAGTATTTTTATTTTATTTTAATTAAGTAATTATTTTTAGAGATGGAATCTTGCTGCGTTGCTCAGGCTCAAACTCCTGGGCTCAAGCAATTTTCCCATCTCACACTCCCAAGAAGTGTCGGGACTATAGTCGGGCACTACCATGCCCAGCTTGGATAAAATTTTAAACATAGTCTGAAGCAGGAAAAAAAAAAATTCATGTTAGGCTTGTACATAGTTTTTGTTTTTTTTACCTCCACTTCCAACCAATCCCCAATTCCATTAATCAATGAAGAGTTAGAACGGAAACATTGAAATGCTTTTTTTTTTTTCTAGTACAGGCAAGCCTCACATATCACATATGTTATTTTGAGATTGTATTCATTTGAGATCAATTTAATAAAGAAGAGTTGGGCTTACCTGTTATGGGCCTTACTCATCAAAATACAACCTAAGATTTGGCTTCTTAATCAGACAGCTCTCTTCTCCTATTACCAAATTGTGTTAACTATTGATGCCAACATTAATTATTCAGCATTTGCAAATTCTCAGTTAACAATGAAGGGAGCATCCCACTAATAGATGGCTGTTCTTGGTTTATTTATTTTACTCCATCAATCTATTGCACTTAGGAATGGCTATTCATTAAATTTGTTTTCTTTTTTTTTTAATGCATATTTATTTCATCTAAAACTCTTCAGCTTGAATCATCTCTTAGCACAGAGTGAGGCCCTGACTCCATACCTCACTGAGCACAGAAGGTTATGAAGTTACCCTGTGCCTTCTCCAAGTTACAGAGGAGGAAGAGAAGTGGTTGGATCAGGAGCAGGCATCCTATAACAACAGCTTTTGTCTTTTGCAGCAGCTGCCTAGGATCAGAAAATCTTTGTTCTAGTTCTAGCTCTGTCTCTAAGTATGCTTGCTTATTTATTTATTATGTTTTTAATAATGTAATAAACACCCTCAAACCCACCATGCAAAACAAAAGTAAGAACCTTGGCAAATAACTTAATCTTAACCATATGACTTCCTCTCCATTTTACCTCATTCCTTCCCTGACCTGAAGTTACCCTTGTCCTGAATCCTATGTTCATCTCTCTCTTTTTTTTTTGGTCCCATTTAATACAGTTTTAGTGTTTCTATATGCTTCCTTGAAAGTATTTTCTGTTTTAGTTGTGTTTTACATTAGAAGGGCATCAGGCTACCTCTTGACGTATCCTTTGTGTGCTAGTGTGTTATTATTGTTTAAGCCAGTTTAGGGGGGATTTTTCTGCGACTTGCAACATAAAACTTATGACTGACACCTGTAATCCCAGAACTTTGGGAGGCCGAGGTGGGTGGATCACCTCAGGTCAGGTGTTTGAGACCAGCCTGGCCAACATAGTAAAACCCTGTCTTTACTAAAAATACAAAAATGAGCTGTGCATGGTGGCACGTGCCTGTAATCCCAGCTACTCAGGAGGTTGAGGCAGGAGAATCGCTTGAACCCAGGAGGCAGAGGTTGCAGTGAGCTGAGATGACACCATTGCACTCCAGCCTGGGCAACAAGAGTGAAACTTTATCTCAAAAAAAAAACAAAAACTTATAACTGATTCAATAGCTCACTTTACCTGGAAATGAAGAACACCATCATCTTCATTTAATTCAAATCAGCTGAATTTATGGAGAATCCTATACTTCCCTCCTTATCACAGCAAAATGATGGACTCTTAGGGTGGGAGGAGAATTCCCTAGACAGGATTTTTATCTAGGCTATTTCTTTTTTGTTTTGTTTTGTATTTTTGAGACGGAGTCTTGCTCTGCTCCCCAGGCTGGCGATGTTCCCCAGTGGTGCGATCTTGGCTCACTGCAACTTTTGCCTCCTGAGTTCAAGCGATTCTCCTGCCTCAGCCTCTGGAGTAGCTGGGATTACTTACTGTAACTGAAACCCTCATCATTTGGTATTTAAGGAAGACAAAAAACAATATGTGATTGCTTTCTCTTTTTTTCATTAAGGAATATTTTTGTTTTGAAGATAGGGCTTAGCTCTTGATGTCAACTATATTCTGTGATGGATTCACTGATATCAGAGTGCAGAGCTCGATGAACCAGCAGGCTAACTCAGGATGGCAGCTTTTATATTCTTGCAAACCGAACTAATTTGTTACTTAATATTATTTATTCAGTAAACATCTCTTAAATATCTACCATGTGACAGTATTTTCAGAGTTACTCAGAGTTTGTTTAAATCAATAATAGTAAAATGTACAGACACAGAAAAGACTTTCATGCAAGAATTTTATACTCACAGTTCCCTGGAAACAGGAGTCACAGCAGGTCAAATGGGGGACCTCAGGGGAAGTCCCAGAGTCCCTGAGGAGACAGGGAATAAAGAAAATCATGGGCAAAAGCCTTTATTGTGGTTCCTGCAGAAGAACAGGGGAAGTGGGAAAGCAGGCTTAGGACTGGCTGGTTTGAATAATTTCAGTGGGCACTGGGGTATAGGGACTGTCTCAAGTTGTCTGGTACCTGGTGCTGCGGTATTAAGGTTGGATAATAGTGGCCTGCAACATAGGAGCCCTGTAAGAGCCCAGTAAACGAGGTGGTTAGGGGTATAGGTTTTGGGTTGGTTTGTTTGCATACAAAAGGTATATTTGCAGGTGAGTCCCTTATTGTCTCTAGGAATTAGTTAGCCCTGGGAGGGGACAGTATCTCCTGGGACAGGAAGGCCCCAGATGTCAAAGGATGAGCATAAAAAGATAGCTGGGCACAGTGGCTCTCACCTGGAATCCCAGCACTTTGGGAGGCCAGGGTGGGAGGATCACTTGGGCCCAGGAGTTTGAGACCAGACTAGACTACAAAGTATGACCCTGTCTTTACAAAAAATGTAAGAATTAGGTGCGGTGGCATGTACCTGTGGTCTCAGCTCCATGGGAGGCTGAGGCAGGAGGATCTCTTGAGTCCAGGAGGTCAAGGCTGCAGCGAGCCATGTTAGAGCCACTGTGCTCCAGCCTGGGCAACAGTGAGATCCTGTCTCAAAAAAAAAAGATATTCTTAATACAGACAAGCACTATGTTTGACGGTGAGAATAAATAAGATACAATCTTTACCTTCAAGGAGTTCACAATCTACAAGGGAGACACACACAGGCAGATGGTGATAGAACCGTGCAGCAAGTGCAATGACAGAGACACACTGGGAGCAGCACCACAGACAGGCTCAGGTAGAAGGCGCTGGGAAAACCAGGAAGAACTGTGGAAGAAATGATGCCAGAACAGTGGGCCAAAGTAGGCACTATCTGGAGAAGAGGGCTGGAGAGAAATTCTCGCTTAGAAAAGAACGTGAATAAAAGAATGATGGCAAACAACACGATTTGTAAGGCAAACAGAAAAAGGTAAATGTTCAAGTTTAAGATCGAAGACAGGGACAGACAGTGTTGAGGCTGCAGTGGTAGGCAGAGACCAAGTCGAAGAGGGCTTTGCACTTCTTGGGGTTTTTGATTCTTACTCTGCAGACCAGGGTTACTCTGAACTGTATTCTAAAGACAGTATATGTGCTACAAGGCAGTAATAGTTTTTTGTTTGTTTGTTTTTGAAAGGAAGACTTGAGAAAAGACTATTACAGTGAGGTCAAGGCTATTGCAACCTAGGAGAGAGACTCTTTGACTTACAGATAGTACTGTTTTAACTCAGACTCTCTCTGCAGTCCACACTGGCATACTAAAGGTTCTGAAAAGTGAAAGCCAATAAAACAAACCTTTGCTTCACTTAACTCAGTGAATTCTAAACATTTTTTTAAATCACAAAACCTCTCTTTTCCCCTGTTAAAATACAATACACATCTTGAGAAATAGTACCAGTGACTGGTGACCTGTGGATCAGTTTTACACTGATGGGGATATCATTAACTTTGACTCTCATAGATTGCTTTATAAATGATCTCCCTTCTGAAACAGCAATACTGATAGAAATGGAGAAGCAAAGCTGGATTTAAGAATTATTTGAGAGATAAAAGATCAGTGCTTTACTGATTAGAAAGAGGTAGGGAGCCCAGGTCATGGAATGATTATGACATTTTGGGTTTGCAGAGTTTGTCTGACCACAGGGCAGTTCAGGTGAACTCTTGCATGAGAGATATATAACTGCATTTGAAACTATAGAAGTTATGTTTGATTTCACTCGCAAAATTTGTCAAGAAAGAACATCATTGGACCCCAGGGAACCTTAAGTCTTAAGCAAGAGGAGAAAGAAGATACCAGGAAGGTAACAGGCAAAGACGTAGAAGGAGTCTCAAAGGCTGTAATATCACGGAGTATCAGAGAATGGGAAGTTGAAGTAAAGAGTGATTGACAGATTCTCATGCAACAGAGGATTTCAGTATTACAGTGGTGTGCTAGGCAGGCTCGCCATGGCTCACAAGTGCCAATGTTAAATTTTCAGAAGTTTTGCAAACCAGTTGATGCCAAGTTGGTAGCTGAAAGCAGTCATGGTGAATGTATTTGTACCACTTAATGAAAGAAGAATATACTACAAATCTAGGCTCCCTGACTCCTGCTCTGAGAAGCTAATGATTCAATATTTTACTAGCACATCACTGGATAAACAGTAGAACATGCTTCTGGATTTTTAGATAGGAAGTTATTTTAGAGAGGGGTTTTTAATTACTTCTAAATAGATTGCAGTGGGTTAAGGCATGAGTGGGAGATAAGGGAAGGGAGAGGTTTAATGAAAAAGAAAGATCTAAAT
>PVKP010006641.1:0-81783 GCA_004027715.1 Plecturocebus donacophilus | reverse complement strand
CTGTTTATATAGGTGTAATTAGATCTGCCTCGGCAATAGTGGCCCGCCTCCGTAACGGCAGGCTGCCTCCGCAATGGCGGACTACCTCTGTAGTGGTGGAGTGCCCCGTAATGGCGGACGCCCCTCCCCCACAGAACTGGACCGTCCAGGGTTCAGCTGTGCCCGCTGCGAAACTCTTAACCAAGAGCGTTTCCAATTGCTGTTTTAGCCGAGCCTGATCACCTGGCTCGCTGTCTCAGAGCCTTTTTTTAGTTGAATGGTCGACTCCCAGGTGTTCCAGTCGCCTGTTGAAAAGTCGCCGGGATCTGTGTGATTTCCCCTGTGGGGACACACTGCGCAGGCTGAAACAGTGGCGCTGAGGTTCGTAGCACTTTTTTTGCCTGGGAATCTCCTGGGCTGGCTCCCTGATTCAGTCCCCTTTTTAATCTGCCTTCCCGTAGCTCCACTCGCCAGTTAAAAGGGCACACAGACCAGTGTATTTTGTACAGAGAACCGCCGCGCCGGAGCGCTGGCAAAGCAGCCGCGCTGGCTGAAACAGCCGCACTGGCGACCCGTGGGGCTCCTCCGCCTGGGAATCTCCTGGTCTGGGGGTAATAAAAATTCGTCTCGAAATGCGGCGTCCACTCACCCTCTGCACTTTCACTGGGAGCTGCAATCCTGAGTTGCTCCTAATCTACCATCTTGGATCTCTCCCCAGCTGTGTAATTTCTAACTCAATCCAATATTATAACCTCAGCAACTGAGGTATAAGAATAAAAAAGTAGGCCAGGCGCGGTGGCTCACGCCTGTAATCCCAACACATTGGGAGGCTGAGCAGGCTGATCATCTGAGGGCAGGAGTTCGAGATCAGCCTGGGTAACATGGTAAAATCCTGTTTCTACTAAAAATACAAAAAATCAGCCACGCATGGTGGCATGTGCCTCTAATCCCAGCTACTTGAGAGGCTGAGGTAAGAGAATCACTTGAACCTGAGAGGCAGAGGGTGCGGTGAGCTGAGATGGCACCATTGCACTCCAGCTTGGGTAACAAGAGCGAAACTCTGTCTCAGAACAACAACAAAAACACCACCACCACCACCACCACCACCAAAGAATAAAAAAGCAAATGGTTGGGTTGACTCAGGATTGAAGGTTTAAAGGTGTGCAGAACAGCAGAGTGGAGTTACAATCATAATTCTGATAGTCAGAGAAGACTGACCATCAGATCTTAATTCTGATGGTCAATTCTGATGGACAGGTTGAAATAAAGAAGTGAAGTCAGTATTGTCACATGTATTATCCATGGTCAATTAAGCTTTCTTTTGTGGGCAAAAATATAAACTGTTCTCTTAAAACTTACCATATTTAAATGACAAAAAGATGCACTGAAACATAAAGTCACAAATTTCTAGTACAGAAACCGATAGAAAAGACTTCCCAAGTACTGACAATATTTATGGCATTTAATGTAATAATAAAATAATTCACTTACCAGTTTAGAAGCTCTATTTACTTCCTTCCTGATATCTTCTATTAGAAAACCATCAACTCCTTCTTCTTCTTTACCTCTCTGCCAAATTCCACTTGACATCAACTATGAATATATACTCAATTAGAAAATAAACTCTAAGAAACTAGTTAGGAATTGAAAATATATATCCATACTATTCAGTCTAATAAAAAATAGATACAAAATGGCTCGAATTTCAAGTAGCTCTCTATAGTAGTTATTTTTCATGGTCAAAGTAAGAGGCTACTCACATTGTTTGATTTAGAAGGCACTATATATTATCAGTTTGTATATCCTAGTTTCTAAAAGTATTCCAGGAAGTAACAAAAAAGAAAGAAAAAGAAAAGAAGATAGGAAGGAAGGAAGGCATTGAGTGGTTAGGTGGGCTAAAGGAAGAAAAAAAGAACACCTACAATTAAGCTTACAAAAAAGGAGTGGTAAACACAGACGGAGGGAGACGATTCAGATTAATTCAGTGATATTTCAGGCTAACTTTAAATCTAGCTAAATTCTGAATCATTAAGGCTTATTTATGAGAAAACCTATTGAACCCTAGTTAACATAAATGTATGATTATAAAAAAATTTTTCCTTAATCCCCACTGTGACAGTAACAAATGTTTGACTTTTAAAAAAATTTGACTTAAGCTTCATTGTTTATGTATGTTAAGGAAGCCTGAATCAAGAAAAAATGTAGAATGTGAGTAAGAAATCCTGGCTTGCAAATCAGGCTCTGTTGAAACTTCTGAAACGCAAGGCAAGTAATTTAATGTCTCAAACCTTAAACATGAAAATAAGAACACTGGATTAGATTGTATCTAAGTCTCTTTCTGCTCTAGTATTCTATTACCATTTGTAATATCACTATACTTTTCTGTTCATAATGAAATAGAATATTAAAAGAGTTGAGTCTGGGGTCAGTACTTTTTGAAAAAAGTATTATACTCATTGAATAAGACAGAACATAATGGAAATTTTGATAGATCAAATGTATTACATAATTCAAAAACACTTTGTAGAGCAAATATGTGATTAGAATTTTAACCAGTATACTGTAAAGAAAAACAAGTGATATATACTAAGAATCTGTTATGAAGACATGACCTGCAGACAGATAAAATGGTACTGGATAATTCTACTGCATAAAAAGTAAAATAATATAATCTTCCTTTCCTGATTGAAAAAAAGTAAAATAAACTTAGAAAAATGAAAAGATTTTCTTTTTACTGCAAAACATAATCAGACTCTAACTTATAAACAAATTTGGAATGACAACTTTATGTTCTCTTATAAATAAGCTCCCAGGCCAGTTTACTACTCTATTTAATCTATGAGGCACTGAGGCACAAGACTATAGTCTTAGAGGACCAAGGGATACTTTAGCTGGTTTCTCAAAGAACCATTAAAATAATTTTAACATAAATGGTGGTAGATTTAAAAATATGTCCACAATTTGTTGATACTCCTTCCTTCAAGAAGTGGGGCTTAATTGCTCTCGAGTGTGGGCCAGACTTAATGATTTGTTTCCAACAGAATAAAGCAAAAGTGACATTAGTGTATGGCTGTGATGACTAGGTCATATGGTTCCATCATGATTTCTCTCTCTTTCTTGCTTTGTGGGAAGCCAGATGCCATGACACGAGTAGCCTTACTTACTAAGAGGCCCAGGAGGTTGAGGTTTCTGGACAACAGCTAGAACAAATTGAGGCCAAAAGCGACATGAGTGAGCCATCAGAGGTGGATGGATCCTCCAGCCTAGTAAAGTCTTCAGCTGTAATCTGACTGACATCTCAACAATAATCTCATGAGACTCCGAGCACGAACCATCCAGCTCAGCCAAATTCCGACCCTCAGATACTGAGTGAGATGACAAACATTTGCTAAATTTCAGGATAATTTGTTAAGCAAAAGTAGATAACTATATAGTATCAAGAAACACTGTATGTACTAATGCAAGCCTGGCATGATAAGGTAGTAATGTGCCACTAATATCTTAAGGCACAGATTTAGTGAGGTGAGAAATTGGTGGAAGGAACGGAAAATAGCGGAGGGAATAATTCTGCATGTGAAATCATTCTTTTGCTTTCTTCTGAGTGACCCATAAAGTTTCCTTTTCCACAAATCTTTATTACCTTTAGCCAAAACCTTTCCAAGTTCTATGTGAAATGAAATACTTTTATTCTACTCCCTGAAACTTCAAACAAGTCTTTCCTCAGATTTATCACTGGCAACAAATGAAATAAGAAACTGGCAAAAGAAATACCTTCCTTATAGACCTAATCATTTTCTTTTTTCACTTAGACCTTAAACAGACAAAAAAAAAAAAAAAGTAATGATGATAGATTTTTATATGACCAAATAATTTCAGAATCTTAGAATTCAATATACAAAAAAATTTTTGTTAAATGACTTATCCAATTCTCAGAAATCAGTGTCAGAATCTTATTATCTTCTTTAGAACACCAAATTTCTAAAACTTAATTATAAATTATACTCACCAAACAATAGTAATGTACAGTGAGATTCCATTTCTCATTAGTTTTCTTTTCTCCATATTTATTAGGACAGTCATCATTTTTTCGACAGAAAACACAAGCTAACAGTGAAAAAGTAAATAGATATAAAAATATATTTAAATTTTCAAAAAAAACTATGGAATTGGTGCTTCTCTCAATTTCTATGTTAAATTCTTTCTGAGAGAGCAAATCATACTACGCTGATATCAGTAACTTAAAATTTCCAATACCTACTTCTGAAACATTAATGACTTTATGTTTTCCACCAATCTTTAATGATGAATTCCAGTGTGGAGTTAAAATGGCAATTTGTGAAGTAACATCACTGAAAATGACTGATTGGGGAACTACAAAACTCCATTCTTTCACTAAAGCAATGATTAAACTGCCAAAAACTGTTAGAATTTACTTTTAGAAGCTCTGGAATCTAACAAAAATCTTACAAAAATTAGGAGAATGCTCAATGAAGAAACAAAACTACTAATTTTGATGAGAACATTTTAACTTACCCACCTACCATTCCCCACAGCCCAGCTGGGAAGTGGTCTTAGGGTGGCCCATGTTACTGATGCATGTTACTGGTCCAAGAGAGGTAAAACGGAATGGGCCTTGTTCTAAAAAAAAAATGTGATTGTTTTGACCTGTATGATGGCTCCCTGAGGGATGAGCTCAGATGCTTGCCTTTCTTTTGCCTGCCTCAGAACTCTCTCAGGGCTGGAGCCTCTGCTGTTTGTCAAAAAACTTTTAAAACAAATATACTAGCTGTAGCAACCTAGGGCAAGGGATAACAGATAGGGAAAGCAACAGACAAACTGAAAAGTGAAGAAAAGAAGAAACTGGGAAAAGAGGATACATAAAGGAAAAGTTTGGAAAAGTGCCTACATAATACTGAAAAATACTGGAAAAGTGCCTACATAATACTGAAGAATCTAGAAGGTCACCTGCATGCCCAGGGGTATACACATGGTCAGAAATAACCCAAGAAATCCTAAGCTTTCACTTCTGACTGATCTTTAGGCTCATGCAAGCCTACGTTACAAAAAAAAAAAAATCTCAAATCAATAACCTAATTTTACACTTTAAAGGACTATAAAAAGAAAAAACTAAACCCAAAGCTAGCAGAAGAAACAAAACAATAAATAAAGATTAGATGTAATGAAAACAGAGAATGAGAAAAAACAATAGAGGGAGTAAAAAAAAAGGTGGTTCTTTTTAAAGATCAATAAAATTGACAAATCTTTAATTAGACAGACCAAAAAGAGGGGGAGAAGATTAAAAACCTACAACAAAACTACAGTAAGCAAAACAGTGTGATACTGACATAAGAATAAATACATAGATCAATGAAAAAGAAGAGTCCAGAAACAAATTTATACATATCTATGTTCAAATGCTTTTCAGCAAGAGTGCCAAGACCATTCTATGGGGAAAGAATAGTCACTTCAATAAATAGTGCTGGGACAACTAGCTAGTTACATGCAAAAGAACACAGATGAACCCTTACCTCACACCATATATACAAATTAATTCAAAACCAGTCAAGGACCTAAATGTAAGAGCCAAACAATAAAATTCTTAGAAGAAAGAATAAGGGTAAATCTTTGTGACTTTGGATTTGGCAATGGTTTCTCAGAGTTCACATGACACTAAAAGCACAGGTAAAACAAAAGAAAAAAATGATAATTGGATTTTATTAAAATTTAAAACTTTTGTGACTTAAAAGATACTACTGACCAGCGTGGTGGCTCACACCTGTAATCCCAGCACTTTGAGAGGCTGAGGCAGGCAGATCACAAGGTTAGGAGTTTGAAACCAGCATGGCCTGTGTGGTGAAACCCTGTCTCTAATAAAAAATATATATATGCAAAAATTAGCTGGGCATGGTGGTGCGTGCCTGTCATCCCAGCTACTTAGGAGGCTGAGGCAGGAGAACTGCTTGAACTTGGGAGATGGAGGTTGCAGTGAGCCGAGATCATGCCACTCTACTCCAGCCTGGGCAACAGAGCAAGAAAGACTCCATCTCAACAAAAACAACAAAAAAAGTAAAAAAGAAAAAAGAGAAAGGACAGACACTCTACAGAATGCAGAAAATATCTGAAAACTACATACCTACTAAGGGTCTAGTAACCAGAATGCATTAAAAAAACTACTCAACAGGCCGGGCGTGGTGGTTCACGCCTGTAATCACAGCACTTTAGGAGGCCGAGGCGGGAGGATCACGAGGTCAAGAGATCAAGACCATCCTGGCCAACATGGTGAAACCCTGTCTCTATTAAAAAAAAACACACAAATTAGCTGGGCATGGTGGCGCGCACCTGTTAGTCCCAGCTACTTGGGAGGCTGAGGCAGGAGAATTGCTTGAATCTGGGAGGCAGAGGCTGCAGTGAGCCAAGATCGCGCCACTGCACTCCAGCCTGGTGACAGAGTGAGACTCTGTCTCATAAGAAAAAAACAAAAAACAAAAAACTACTCAACAAAATCACCAATAATCCAATTTAAAAATAGGCAAAGGATTTGAATAGACATTTGACTAAAGAAGATACAAAGAGCCATTAAGCACATTAAAAGATGCTTGATATCACTGGTTATCAGTCAACAGAGAAATGTAAATAAAAACCACAATGAGATACCACTTCACACTTACGAGGATAGCTATAATCAAAATGTCTGACAATAACAAGTGCTGACAAAGATCTGAAAATAAAAAAAACATCACACACTGCTGGTGGAAATGTAAAATAGTGAAGCACTTTTGGAAATAGTCCAGTGGGTCCTCAAATTTTAAACAGAGTTACCATATAACACAGCAATTCTATTCCTGGATATACATACCAAAGAACTGAAAATAGATGTTCACACAAATACCTGTAAACTAATGTTCATAGCAGCACTTTTCACAATAGCCAAGTAGAAACAAACCAAATGTCCATCAAAGGATGGACAAATGGATAAACAAAATATGGTATGCCCATATGATGAACTATTATTCAGCAATAAAAAGGATGAAAGTAGTAATACATGCTACTGGATGGATAAACCTAGAAATATTATGCTAAGTGAAAGAAGTCAAGCACAAAGGGTCACAATATTACTCAATTTACTTATTGAGTGGTAATTACTTATGGATTACAGTATCTAAAATAAGTAAATCCACAGGGACATACAAAAAACAGACTAGTGGTTACCAGGGGCTGAGGACAGGGAAAATGAGGAGTCACTACCTAATAGGTACAGGGTTTCCTTTGAGGGTGATTAAAATGTTTTAGAACTAGATAGTGGTGATGGTTTTACAACATTGTAAATGTACAAACTGCCATCAAATTGTACATCTCAAAATAAAGTGTGAATTTTATAAATATTTTATCCACCCTTCCCAACGCACACAAATACAACCTGTAAAGTCAGAGAGATCCGAGTTAAGACTCAACTAATGCTTTTTTAGAAAACTGTATATACCTAAAATGTACAACATGTTTTGAAATATGTACATATTGTGGAACAGCTAAATAGAGCTAATTATCACATGCATTACTTCAATATTTATCATTTACTTGTGGTGAGAACACTTAAAAACTATTCTTACTAATTTTCAAGTATACAATACATTGTTATTAACTATTGTCACCATGTTGCGTAACAGAGCTCTTGAACTTACCCTGCCAGTCTATGATAAAATTTTGTTTCCCCTGACCAACATCTCCCAATCTTCCCAGCCATTGGTAACCATCATTATACTCTGTTCTTTGAGTCTGACTTTTTTATATTCCACAAATAAGTGAAATTTTGCAGTATTGTCTTTCTGGGACTAGCTTATTTTGCTAGTGCTTTATGATTCAATTTTCTCATCATAAAAATGAGGATAATAGTACCTACCTGAAACTATGCTTTAGTGAGGACTAAATAAGACAGTGTATATTAAAATAATTAACAGGATATGACAGAAATGAATGTTAGTATAACTAATTTTTTCTGTTATATGTTTATTTGTACAGAAAATTTTATTAAGATGTTAATGAAACAAGTAGAAAATCACTAGCTGAAGGGAAGAGACAGGATTCCTAAGCAGCAGATCCCTACAAGATGAAGGGTGTTTGCATCTCTAAATGATTACATGCAGCAGAAACTCCCTAACTGCCCCATCTTCCTTAAGCCATGCACACTGGACTGTAACCTGACCAAGTAATAAACTTTTATTGTTTTAAACCATTAAGACTTCAGGGTTTACCAGTTATGGAAACTAGTATTATTTATCTTAAATAATTCATGCAATTAAGAATGGATGTTACATGTTAAAAGGTACTGTATTTGTTAACATACAGATTATTATATATAATCTTTATTATATATAATATAATAATTGTTATATATAATATATATAATCTCACCAAATAGATTCTAGAACTGAAAAGAAACAGCATGAGCTCGTATTTAATAGAGTGAAATATCTTAACTATTCTGCCCTCCTTCACTCCAGTTTAAAGGGATAAGCCATAACTCAAAGTCTCTCTCCTAATCCTTTAAAAGATTTCAGCTCCTCTTCCTTCCCTTCCACACAAGGGAGCTGTTCACATTAACTCCAGTAGATTGCCATTTGTTCTGCACATCCTACACCAGCAGCTTCACCTTAACTCCATCCACAATACCTACACTTTTACCTATTAGTGTGCATAAAGCTCAAGAGAAACAGGATTATATAGAATTAGCTGATGTAAAGAGGAGTCCTTGTGAACTGGCTGAAACTATACAAGAGGGGAAATTCCTGCCATGAACCCTGGATGGAGGTGCACCTGCCGCATGCTGTGGATCTGTGGTTTTCCATTTGTTGCTCTTTTCCCATCTCCCTCTATCCACTATGGAGGGCCCTGAATGCAGAACAGAGTAGGTTTCAAGCATGTATTTTTATAAGCAGATTATTTTTATATTCATTTGCACTTTGCTGCTTTTGAGTTTTAATGTTTAAAATTTAGTAGAATTGTTCTCATTTCATTATATTTAAGATTGCCATCTAGTATAGTAAACGATACCGGTTTCTATAATGAAGCAAAAGTTTCCACCTTAAATACAAAATGTAAGTAAAGAAACAGCCAATCTTAGGAAAACGTATCAATAGTAGGTGAGTATTTGCATTCAGCAAATGCACAGAGACAGTCCATGAAGTACTATAAGTTTCAGAACTACTAGCATAGCTGGTAGAATTCTGGACGTAGAAGCAGGGAAGGAAAGTAGAAGAGGTTTAGGAGTACAAATTTCCTTGTACAACATAATGTGGTGTTAAGACACTCTAAAAATAATGGTCAAGATACAGTTTTAAGTATAATATTTTAATTTTAGAGGAAACCAAAAAAGCTCTAAAATACAGTGGATGAGGGTGAAGTAGTGGCAGAAGAGTATAAAGTAATCATTTAAATTCCTCATCTTTCATGCTGCAAGTCAACAGATACTGTTTATAACTAATAAACAAATAAGACAATGACTAAAAGCAAAGATCAAAAGGGATCGCATCTATTGGGAGAGATTGTTATGGGCATGTAGAGGTGTTTTCTTTTCCTCCCTTTCTCCCTCCCTCCCTCTCTCCCCTCCTTCCTCCCTTCCCTCTTGCTCTGTCTCTTAGGCTGAAGTGCAATGGTGTGATCTCTGCTCATTGCAACCTCTGCCTCCTGGGTTCAAGCGATTCTCTTGCCTCAGCCTACCAAGTAGCTGTGCCTCCTGGCTAATTTTTCTATTCTTAGTAGATATGAGGTTTTGTCACATTGGCCAGGCTGGTCTCAAACTCCTGACCTCAAGTGATTTGCCCGCTTCAGCCTCCCTAAAGTGCTGGGATTACATGTGTGAGGCACCACGCCTGGCCAGTTTTCCTTTTCATGTTAAACTTTTATGCATTATTTAAATTGTTCTCATCTGCATTTCTTCCTTTAAATAATTATTTTATTCAGATACAAACCATATCTTATAAATATATATATATATATAATAGAAATAAAATTTGGCAAATAAATTGCCTTCTGATAGGTTTTTGTTGAAATTCGTATATGCAAAATTACGCTTTATTACGTGGACATACGAACTAAGGATGTGCCACGGAATTCATTCCTCTTCATTCCTATTGTTTGAGTAACGTCCTAAAAAGACTTATTGCAATAAAATTATTTTAAATACAGTTACTTACCAAGGTTCTGTGAGTCACCAGGTTTATTTTCACTCATTTTACTAGAAAAAAATAACACATTAATACAGTCATCTTAATTGTAAAAGTCTCAGATTAACACCTTTTATTAAAGGCATTCAATGCATAATGACAAATAAGTCATATAATACTCTAGAACTTAAATTTTCTTACCTTTAATACATCTAAGACCAGTAGTTCTCAACGGGGGTGTTAGAGTCTGGGAACATTTTTTAAATTGAAGGGAATATCTTTTAGTTGTCAAAACAATTAAGATGACAACCGGTATTTAGTGGAAAGAGACCAGGATTATAGGCCATCTTGCAATGCACCAAACAGTCCTATATGACAAACAATAGTCTAGACTTTCAAATTTCCATCTGGACAGTCAAGTAGGTTAAAAAATCTACTTGTAATTATCTTAACCTAGAACTTAAGCCCATTTTAAACATTAGCAAATTGTATTTCCAGAATTACAACTCCTATTTTAATTAAGGAATTTCTATTTAATTTTTATTCAAAGCCTCACCCAGAATTGTTCATTATTTGGGGGGGGGGGGAGGGAAACACATCAATAGCAACACCATTTGCATTTGTGTAGCCTATAAAACAAACCTTTATTAGTCTATACCATGTTTGTGGCTGTTGCATTTGCCGAGATTCTATACAGGTCTGCAAGGATTTGACTGTCTCATTACCTTTTCTAGTACAGTAGTGCTCAACCATTTACATGCTGAAAGACACTGGTCTGTCCCTATCTCCTCCCTTCCCACTAGCTAAACAAATAAAACTACTTATAATCATTACTTTTTTCTAAAAGATCAAATAAAGGAAGACTGACATCTTAGTAATATCAAGGTTTCACTTTACCAAGGGTGTATCAACAGCCTACTAGAAATGTTAATGAGATTTAAGTATAAAGTACGTGCCATCTCTTGGAATTTAAGCAGAAAAGAATAAACATAATAATGCCCCTAGGTAAATATAATCTCATTTATAGTTGCAAAAACTGCTTCTCAGAAAGGTTAAACACCTGTCCAAGGTCACAGTTAGTAGGAATAGACTAACCCATAACTGAGTGACTACAGGTTATACCATGGGCACTTCACATGAAAATAATGAAAGAGCACACAAAAAAATACAGAAGAGTATATATCAAAGAGCAAAAACTACAAATAAAGATTGCTATCAGATTTTGTGAAACCTAAGACACCACAAAATGTAGGGCATAGATTATTTTATGAAGACTGATTAATGAAATTAAACTTTTACAATACTTCCTTACAATTAGAATTTATCTTTCATACTGACTATAAAAAATGTTTTGGATTTAAACATAGATTTGCTCATACACATTTCTGTGCTTTCCTAAAGTCATAGACCAAATCTCTTAAATGGTTCTGACTTTAAGCCTTCAACATTTTGTTTATTCCTTACAAAATCATATTGTATGCCATCAAGACTGGTATTCTTAAAAGAATATATAAAACAACTAAGAACCTAGTTTTAAGGAAGCTTTGTAATTAAGTAGGTCTAGACTACTATTTTTCCTAGCTCCTCTTCACAACTATCAATGTAGGGTTAAAGGAGCACTCCTTTATTGTCTCTTGGATTTTTCTCTTTTTACTTTCTTTTCTTTCTTTTGGAGGCACTAGTATTATTCTACAGGTATATGATGGCACTTTTATATTTATACATGCTCAAACAATAACTACAGAACTGCCTTAAGTAAACAAATTGATTGAGGATCACAACCTACAGAACATAATTTTAAACATACTGATACATCTGAGATCACTAGTTCTCAATAAAACTCAGAAACAGATTCAAATGTTTCCAATCATTTTCAACAAAGACAACAAAGCAATTCAACAAGGGAAAATAAAATATTTTAAAGAAATGGTACTAGAAAAACTGGATATCCATATGGAAAGAAGTAGTGAAGTATGTAAAAGGGGTGAGTCCATCTTAAAATTGATAAATAGAAGATAAAATGCCACTTCTTAAAGGACTTCTCTACAATTCAACCTCTGGTGATGAATTCAACATATCATAAATCCATCCATACGTATGAATTTATTGCAGAAAATTCCATAAATACATAATAAATAGTACTTCACCTGAGAGTAAACATAAAAAATTTAATGTGTAAGTGAATGGATATGGACACCTGTCAAAAGGTATTCTCAACATCCTCCACGGCTTACTTCTACTTGATCAGTCAGTAATACTCACAGTTTGATACTTCTCCCTTCAGAAGGTAGAGCCTCTCCCTCTCCTTTATTGTGATGTGCTCAATGCTTGCTAGCTTGCTTCAACCAAAAAGACTGTGGCAGAAATGACAATGTTATAAAAGGCAGTGACTTCCTCCTCATTTATCATGGATCACATGCTATGGAGGAAGTCAGTTGCCATGCCACAAGAATTTTCAATATATACCATGAAGACACCCAGTTGGTAAGGAATGGAGGTATTCTACCCTCTGTCATGTGAATAAGCCATGTTAGAAGTGAACCCTCCAGCCTCAATCAAGTCTTCATATGACTGCAACTTGGCTAACAGCCTGACAGCAATTTTACAGGACACCCTAAGCCAGAACCACACAGCTAAGCTGCTCCCAAATCCATGACCAACAGAAACTATCAGTAATTAGATGTTTATTGTTTAAAACCAGCAAGTTCTGGAGTTGTTACACAGCATCAGATAACTAATACAAGAAAGTAAGTCAAATTCCTTCTCGTTCCAGCTGGTGGCTAACATTTGAATAAATAAATGGTTCCTAACCATCCAACATTTTCTAAAGTGCCTAATCTTACTGAAATAAAAGGTGACACTGAATACACAGAAAACATGCAGGAATCAGACACGTGAAAGAGAAATAGATTTTTTAAATCTAGCATTTTAAAAAAAATGAATATTCTTGCTATAGAAATGACTTGATTTAAATCACTAATCAGAAAGATTCAACTTAGTCTATGCATTATTCGACGTACTCTAAATTCTTTCTCTTTACAATTCAGAAATGTTATCTTTGGATGCCCTATACATAGTAAAGAATTAATTTATCTGATTCAGCACTGCATAATAAAACATGATGTTTGTCAGATGCATAGTTTGCAAAAATATTTTCTCCCATTCTGCAGGTTATCTGTTTGCTCTGTTGGTAGTTTCTTTGGCTGTGCAGAAGCTCTTAATTAGATCCCACTTGTCAATTTTCGCTTTTGTTGTGATTGGTTTTGGAGTGTCTTTGTCATGAAATCTTTGCCCATGCCTATGTCCAGGATGATACTGCCTAGGTAGTCTTCAAGGGTATTTATAGTTTTGGGTTTTATGTTTAAGTCTTTAATCCATCCTGAGTTGGTTTTTATGTATGGTGTTAAAGAAGGGATCCAGCTTCAATTTTTTGCATATGGGCTAACCAGTTATCCCAGCACCATTTAATAAATAGGGAGTTTCTCCCCATTGCTTGTTTTTTGTCAGCTTTGTCGAAGGTAAGAAGGTCGCAGATGTGTGGCCTCATTTCTGGGTTCTCTGTTCTGTTCCTCTGGTCTATGTGCCTGTTTTTGTACCAGTACCATGCTGTTTTGGTTACTGTAGCCTTGCAGTATAGTTTGGAGACAGGTAATGTGATGCCTCCAGCTTTGTTCTTTTTGCATAGGATTGCCTTGACTCTTTGGGCTCTTTTTTGGTTCCATATGAATTTTAAAATAGCTTTTTCTAGTTCTGTGAAGAATGTTGCTGATAGTTTGATAGGAATAGCAGTGAATCTGTAAATTGTTTTGCGCAGAATACCCATTTTGATATTGATTCTTCCTATCCATGAGCATGGGATGTTTTTCCATTTGTTTATGTTTTCTCTGATTTCTTTGAGCAGTGTGTTGTAATTCTCATTGTAGAAATCTTTCACCTCCCTGGTTAGCTGCATTCCTAGGTATCTTATTCTTTTTGTGGCCATTGTGAATGGGACTGCCTTTCTGATTTGGCTCTTGGTTTGGCTGTTTTGGGGTGTATAGGAATGCTAGTGATTTTTGCATACTATTTTGTATTCTGCAACTTTGATGGAGTTGCTTATCAGCAGGAGAAGCTTTTGGACCAAGACTAAGGGGTTTACTGGATATAGAATCATGTCATCTGCAAAGAGAGAGGTTGACTTTCTCTCTTCCTATTTGGATGCCCTTCATTTCTTTCTTTTGCCTGATTGCTCTGGCTAGGCCTTCCAATATTATGTTGAATAGAAGTAGTGACAGAAGGTATCCTTGTCTTGTGTTGGTTTTCAAGAGGAATGCTTCTAGCTTTTACCCATTCAGTATAATTTTGGCTGCTGGTTTGACACAGATGGCTCTTATTATTTTCAGGTTTGTTCCCTCAATACCTAGTTTACTGAGAACAACATGAAGGGGTGTTGAATTGTATCAAAAGCATTTATAATGAACTTTAATTTACAAAAGAAAAATAACCCCATAAAAAGTGAGGTCAAAGGGAATAAACAGACACTTCTCAATAAGACATAAAGCAGCCAACAAGCATGTGAAAAAAAGGTCAAAGTCACTAAACATTAGAGAAATGCAATCAAAACCACAATGAGATACCATCTCATGCCAGTCAGAATGCCTATTATCACAAAGTCAAAAAATAACAGGTGTGGGTAAGATTGTGGAGAAAAGGAAACATATGCGTTGGTGGGAGTGTAAATTAGTTCAACCATTGTGGAAAGCCATATAAAACATTTTACCCAGCAATCCTGTTACTGGGTATATAGCCAGAGGACTCTAAATCATTCTACCATAAAGACACATGCATATGTATGTTCACTGCAGCACTATTCACAATAGCAAAGACATGGAATCAGCCTAAATGCCCATCAATGACAGACTGGGTAAAGAAAATGTGGTGCATACACACCATAAAATATTGTACAGCCATAAAAAAGAACAAGATCATGTCATTTGCAGGAACATGGATGGAGCCGGAGGCTATTATCCTTAGCAAACTAAAGCAGGAACAGAAAACCAAATACCGCATGTTCTCACTTACAAGTGAGAGCTAAATGATAATGAACACAAGAAGGGAACAACAGACACTGGGGTTTACTGGACGGGGGAGGGTGGGAGGAGGGAGAGGAGTAGAAAAGATAACTATTGGCTACTGGGCTTAATACCTGGGTGATGAAATAGTATGTACAACAAACCCCTGTGACACATGTTTACCTATGTAACAAACCTTCACATGTACCCCCAAACCTAAAAAAAAGTTTAAAAATATTAAAAAAAAAAGATGAACTATATTTTATTTACTAAAAGTGCATGAAGGATCCTGGACTGTATCCTGCCCTGGGGAATAAAACTGCTACAAAGGACATCATTGAGGCAACTGACAGAAAGAATATATAATTGAAAGTATTAAATTTATGCTAAGTTTCCTGAATTTGGTATCCACACTTAGATTATTTAATAGACTACCATTGTTCTTAGGAAATACTGAATTATTAAGGGGTAGGGGAACCAGATATATGCAACCTACTCTCCAATGGTTCAGAAAAGGGAAATTACATGTAAATGTAAAATACCACAGAATGATAAAGTGAATGTGGCAAATACTAAAAAGTGGTTCATCTAGGTAAGGGCATATGTAGTTCTTTGTACTTTTCTTGAAATTTTCCTGTAACTTTGGAATTATTTCAAAATTTAAAAAGGTTTAAAAATAATTGAATTAAAAGTAATATAAAACATTCCCCAAAAATTCAAGATCAAGACTAACTCAGTGTGATGGTTAATTTTATGCGTTACCTTTACCAGGCCACAGGATGCCCAGATAACTGGTTAAATTTATGTCTGGGTATGCCTGTGGAGTGTTTCTGGAAAAGATTAGCACTTGAACTGGTGAACTGAGTAAAGCAGATGGCTATCCCCCGTGTGGGTGGACATTATCTAGTCCACTGAGGGCCTGAATAAAACTGAAGGTAGGAAACGGTTAAACTTGCTCTCTGACTGCTTGAGGTAGGACATCAGTCTTCTGCCCTTGGTGTTCCTGGTTCTCAGGCCTTCAAATCAGGACTGGAATCTACACCATCAGCTCTTTGGCTCTCAGGCATTCAAACTACACTGCTGGGCTTTCCTGGGTCTCCAGTTTGCAGACAGATAATGGGACTGTTCACACTACATAATCATGTGAGTCAATACTTTGTAATAAATTAATCAATCTTCCCCTCTCTTTCTACACACACACACACACACACACACACACACGTATATCCTATTGGTTCTATTTCTCTGGAGAACCGTGACTAATACACCCATGCTACCTCGGGCAAGTTATTACACTTTATGTGCTCCTACAAATTTGGAGATAAAAAGAAATACTGTTAAAGATTTCCTAGTTACTTTGGTTCACGACAACAGCAAAGATAAAATGAGAAGATGTTCAATGGTAAAGTTTAAAAGCTATCAGAAATTTTTTTTCATGAATCAATTATTTACATTCTAGGAAGTAATATACATATCTCAAAAATGTACACAGTGGTGTGCACCTGTAGTCCCAGTTACTTGACAGGCTGAGGCAGGAGGCTTGCTTGAGCCCAGGAATCTAAGTACACCTTGAGCAACATAGTGAGACGCCCCATCAAAAAAAAAAAAATGTACATGAAACATCAATATGAGCTTCAATACTTTTTAACTATACATTATTATAAAAAGTAGCATGGCATAGTAGAAAGAGTAATAGGGGCATTGAAGGTATAAAGTTTACACTTTCCTACATGTTCTATATATTTTTTTCTGAGACCTCAGCCTCAATTTTATCATCCTCAAACTAGAATAGCTAATTACAAGTTATTGAAAGAATTAAAAACAACACATAAACGCCACAAGAGTACCTGGCATATTTAGACAATCATCGGTAGTTTTCATTTAATTAAAAAAACTAAACTAAAATAAAAAGGATAATGTATCTTAACTGAGCTTGTCTCAAGAATATAAGATTGGATATCATCTGAAAATTAAAGTAATATACCATGCTAATAAAATAAAGGGGAAAAAATGTATGACCATCTCAATAGATGCAGAAAGAGCATTTGACAAAATTCGACAGCCAATCATGATAAAACTAAAACCAGAAACAAATGGGAATTTTCTCAACCTAATAAAGGGCATCTACAAATGTGCATTAATTTCAACTTAATTTCAACGTTGTACTGCATGGCAATCTCAACAGATACAAATGTCAATATCCAATCATAACAAAACAGTAAAGCAAACTGTAGGTAGAATAAATTTTTCAACGTAGCAAAGGGAATCTACAAATGCTCCCCTTAATCTCTGATTCAACAGTCTACTCCAAGGGAAAAGAAGACAAAATTGTGAAGGATGAAGTAAAACTGTTTTCACATATGGTTATCTACATAAAAAATCCCACCAAAACATTTATAAAAATAAGTGACTTTAGCAAGTTCTAATGACACAAGGCAAATATACAAAAACCCTCTGTATAACAGCAAGAATTACTCAGAAAATTAGAGAATAATTCTATTCACAACAGGTAAGAACTCAGTGAAAGATACACAAAAAGACTTTACTCTGAAAAGCCATAACACATCGCTGAGAGAAATGAAAGACCTAAATAAATGAAGAGACAGACAATGCTGATGGACTTACTATTGTTAAGATGTCAACTTAACACAATCCCAAACAAAATCCCCAGTACTTTTTTTTTTTTAAGAAATTTGCAGGCTGATTCTAAAACGTATATAAAAATGCAAAGGTCCTGTAACAGCAAAAGACATTTTTAAAAAGAAAAGTCAGTGGTCTCCAACTATGAGATTTCATGACTTCTTATAGAGCTGTATCAATCAAGACAGATACAGGAATAAAGACAGACATACAGCTCACTAGAACATAATGGAAAGGCCAGAAACAGATCCAGACAATTGCTTTTCAACAAAGGTACCAAGGTAATTCATTGTATTCAAATGGTAGTCTATTCAATAAATAGTATTGAAATAACTGAATGTGTTGGGTGGAGGGTAGGGGGAAGAACATTGACATCATATATAAAACTTAATTGAAAGGGATCACAGGAAAAAAAAAACCTTCTTGAAGAAAACATAGGAAATAATCTTCATGATCTTGGGTTTGGCAAAGATTTCTTAGATAGGACACTGAATTATAAAAATCTCTGATGAACTAAACATCAAAATTAAGACCTTTCTTATCAAAAGAGATTATTAAGAAAAGAAAAAGGCAAAATACAGACTGGGAATAAACACTGGCAAAACATATACCTGACAAAGGATTTATATCCATAATGTATAAAGAATACTTACAACTCAAATAAAAGACATCACAATAAAATAAACAAAATCGACAACAAAATGGACAAGAGATTTGACCAGACACTTAAAAAGACACAACATAGACAACAAACAAAAGAAAATATGATCATTCATCATAAAGAAAATGCAAATTAAAATAGCAAAAAAAAAAACACACAACACCCACAAGAGTACTTAAGTCTCAAAAAAAAGAACTTGAACTGAATTACAGCTCTAAATACAAAATGTAAAACTACAAAATTTCTGTGACCTTTTGTTACATAAGATTTCTTAGATACAATACCAAAAGCACAAGACAAAAAAATGATAAAACTTCACTTAAAGTTAGTATCTCCTGCTGTTCATTTTTTTTTGAGACCAAGCCTTGCTCTGTTATCCAGGCTGTAGTGCAGTGGCATGATCTTGGCTCACTGCAACCTCTGCCTCCTGGGTTCAAGCAATTCTCCTGTCTCAAGCAATTCAAATATAATGGCAGAAAGACCATTACACTTGAATCATACATTTCCGTGTCTGAACTCCTAACTCTGCCTTTTGTCCAATGAAGATAACACTTACCTATTAGGGTTCTTATATGCATAGTAGAAGTAGTAATTCGAGAGAGAGAGGAAACGTGAAAAGAATTCAGAAAGATTAGAGGTTTCTGAGATCAAGAAAGACCATAAAGTTTCTAGGTCACTCCCGACTAGCTGGAATTACAGGCACACACCACCATGCCTGGCTGATTTTGTATTTTTTACTAGAGACAGGGTTTCATGATGTTGGCCAGGCTGGTCTCAAACTCCTGACCTCAGGTAATCCACCCGCCTCGGCCTCCCAAAGTGCTGGGATTACAGGCATGAGCCATGGCGCCCAGCCTTCTTGTGCTCTTCAAAAGTAACTGTTAAGGAGACAAGCCTCAAAGTGAGAAAGCATCTGCAAATCATAATCTGATAAGGGACTTAGATCTGTAATTTATTTTCTGAAAAACTCTTAAAACTCAATAATACAGAACACATCAGTAAAAATGGTGGAGCAAGGAGCTCTGTGTACCTTCCCAGAAACACAAAAAAACCTGGCAAAAAGCTCACAATCAACAATGTCTCAACAGAGAATGTCAATAAAGAAATAGAAATGATAAAAAGGAAACAAATTCTGCAGCTGAAAAGTACAACTGAAATAATAAATTCATTACAGAGGTTTAACAGCATGTTTGAGCTGGCAGAAGAAAGAATTGAACTTGAAGACAGGTTAGTTGAAATTATTCAGTCTGAAGAGTAGAAAGGAAAAAAATGAAAAAGAAACAGAGCCCAAGAGACTATGAGACACTATCAAGCATAACGATATATGCTTAATAGGAACTACAGGGACAGGAGAAAGTGGAACAGACAGAATGTTTGAAGAAATAATAGCCAAAAACTTCCCAAATTTCATATAAGACTGAAATCTATACATTTTAAGAAGCTCAAGATCTTTAATCAGGACAAATTCTAGGAGATCCACATTGAGACACAGTATAGTCAAACCAACAAAAGCAAAGACAGAGAATCTTGAAAGCGGCAAGAGAGAAGTGACTAACACATACAAGAGATCCCCAATAAGATTAAGAGCCAATTCCTCATTAGAAACCATAGAGTGCCAGAAGGCAGTAAGATGATATATTTAAAGTGCTGAAAGACCAAAAAAACCCAAACCTGTCAGCAAAGAATCCTATATGCAGCAAAACTATGTTTCAAAAGTGAAGATCAGTACACATACTCACATGGGAGGCAGGCAAGTAAACAAATATTTCACACACATGCAGTGTAGCCTCATAGAGGTGGTGACATTATAACATAATTGTGAAGGATAAATATGCTGAGTAGACAAGGCAGAAAAAGTATTCCGAGCAGAGTGTGTGCAAAGGCACAGCAGTGTGTGAATGCATGGTATGTTTGGGGAACGTCAGGAATTTATTCTGGAAATTGCTCTTGCTGATTCTGCTTTTTGGTTAGATTATATAAATCTCCTTGAATTGGATAATCAGATAATAATATAATCCCTCCCTTCATCAGCTGGTTCTAACCCTGCCTCAGTGGGCAGGTCTTATTACAGTCCTAGCTCCTTCCACTGACCAAGCCAGGCTCTAAATAACTAGCCCAATCCAAACTACCCTTCTTAAAGCAGGTGGCATCTTTTTACCATAGTTCAGGCAATAAAGGCTGTTCTGTCACAGCTCCCACAGGACCAGGTCTTCTCCTGTCTAAAAAATAAGGTCTTAATTATATTTCAACAGGACAATTTATCTGCTACCTTATGTGACACAGCAATTAAACTCTAAGATTCAAGACAGGACCCAGGCAGAGGAACATGGTGGAAAGAACATTACACTTGAATCATACATTTCTGTGTTTGAACTCCTGCCTCTGCCTTGTGTCCAATGGAGATGTTAATACTTACCTATTAGGGCTCTTATATGCAAAGCAGAAGGAATAATTCAAGGGAGAGAAAGAAGGGTAAAAATAATTCAGAAAGATCAGAGGTTTCTGAGATCAAAAAAGACCATAAAGTTTCCAGGTCCCTAACTGTTAACTGTGGTTATCGCTGGAGAGAGAGAAAGGGGTAGGTAGGGGCTTTTTCTTTTAATTTCTGATAAATGTTGACATTGTTTGAATTTTTTTTTTTTTTTTTACAATGAACATGATTTTCTACCTAAAATATATTTGGCATATATATACATCAATAAAAAGTTTCTTAAAAACTTATATTCTTTGGAAAATCATCCAGGAGACACATAAGAATGGCTGTTTCTCAGAAGTACTGGTAGACCTGAAGCCTAGAGTGACAGGAAGACTTTTAATAGATCTGCCCTACTAGAGATGCTAATGGGACACCAGACAGTGACTCAAAGCCATATAAGGAAATAAAAACACCAGTAAAGGTAACTACATAAGTAAATATAAAAGCCAGTAGTAGTGTTATTGCACTTTTGGTAATTCCCTTTTTCCTATATGATTTAAAAGAAAAACACATAAGATAATTATAAAGCAAAGTTATTGGGCACATTATGTATAAATGTAAAATGAGCACAAAATATAAAAATGTAATTTGACACAATAACATTTAGAAGAAGGATGAGATATATAGAAGTGTAATTTTTGTAAAATATGAAAGCTAAATGGGTATTAATTCAAATCAGATTGTTATAAATTTAAGATATTAATTGTAATCCCCAAGATAGCCACTAAGAATATTACTAACAAATACGTACAGAAAAGGTAATGAGAAGGGAATCAAAATGGTACACTATACAAATCAATTAAACAAAAGGGAGTAATGAAGGAAATGAGGAACAGAAAAGATATGACATATAGAAAACAAATACTAAAATGGCAGAAATCCTTAACAGTAATTGAATATAAATGAATTACACTCTCCAATTAAAAGGCAAAGGTTGACAGAATGGATTTTTAAAAAAATCCATACATA
The DNA here is from genome assembly GCA_004027715.1 of Plecturocebus donacophilus. Taxonomy (NCBI): domain Eukaryota; kingdom Metazoa; phylum Chordata; class Mammalia; order Primates; family Pitheciidae; genus Plecturocebus; species Plecturocebus donacophilus. The sequence goes on along the minus strand of PVKP010006641.1, from coordinate 59,847 downwards.
TACTACCTACTAGAGTCAAGTATAGATCCCAAAACACAAATAGATGGAAAGTAAAAGGACAGAATAAGATACTTCATACAAACAGTAATCAAAAGTAAGGCTGGGTTATTTATACTAGTATCAGACAAAATAGGCTTTAAGTTGAAGCTTGCTACAGGACTCAAAGAAGGACATTAAAGACTAAAAAGCTCAATCCATCAAGAAGACAAGCCAATTATAGGCACAAACCCACCTAATAAGAGCCCCAAAATATATGAGGCAATATTTGACAGAAATGAAAGGAGAAACAGTTTCCACTTAACAGACATATACTGAACACTCCACCCTACAACAGAAGAAAACATTCTTCTCAAATGCATGTGGAATAATATCCACGAATACACCACATGTTAGACCACAAAACAATACACTTTAAAAGACTGTAATCACATAAAATATCTTCTCCAATGACTATGGAATGAAACTAGAAATCAATAACAAAAGGAAAACTGGAAAATTAAAAAACATGCAGAGATTAAGTAACACAACTTTAAACAGACAAAAGGTCAAAAAAGAAATCACAAGGGAAGTTAGAAAATACTTAGAGACAAATAAAATCAAGCCCCCAAAACACTAACTCAATTTTATGTCCAAAGAAACCAGAAAAAGAGTAAACTAAACTCAAAGCTAGCAGAAGGAAGGAAATAATTTAGAGTGCAGATAATGTAATAAAAAACTTTTTAAAATTGAGAATCAATGAAATAAAAATTGCTTCTTTGAGAAGATCAACAAAATTGAAAACGTTAAGTTAGATGACCCAGAGAAAAAGAGAGGACTCAAATTACTAAATCAGAAGAAATGAAAGTGGGACACTGCTACAAACCTAATAGAAATAAAGAGAATTAAATGGGACTATCATGAACAATTGTATGCTACGAAGTTAAATAGTTAATAAATTAAACAATAGGTTAAATAAATAACAAGTGACTCACCAAGAAATAGAAAATTTCAACAAATCTACAAACAAGAGATTGAATCACTAATGAAGAACCTCCCTACAAATAAAAGTCCTAGCCCAGATGGCTTCACTGGTGAATCCTACTAAATATTTAAAGAAAAATTGGCACCAATCTTTCTCAAACCCCTCCAAAAGATACAAGGGGGCACTTCCTAACTCATTTTATGAAGTCAGCAATACCCTGATACCAAAGCCAGATAAACACATCACAGAAAATAAAATTACAAGCCAATCTCTCTTATGAAAATAGATGCATATATCCTTAACAAACTACCAGCAAACTGAATTCTGATTAAGAAAATTTTGTACCATGATCAAGTGGGATTTATCCCAGGAATGCAAAGTTGTTTCACCATATGGAAATCAATTAATGTAATATACCGTATTAATAGAGAAAAAAGAAAAAGGACACATGCTCATTTCTATAGATGCAGAAAAAGCATTTGACAAAATTCGTTGATGATAAAAACACTCAAACATTCAGGAATATAAGGGAACTTTCTCAGCATCTATGGAAAAACCTTTAATTAACATAGGGATTGGTAAAAGACTGCACACTTTCCACCTAAGATCTGGACCAAAACAAAGATACATATTTGCACCACTTCTACTCAACACTGAACCAGAAGACCTATTCAGAGCAATAAAGCAAGAAAAGGGATAAAAGGCACCCAAATTGAAAGCAAGAAGTAACTCTATTCACAGAAGGCATAATCTTATATGTAGAATTTCTTAGAGAATTCACAAAAAAACTGTTAGAGCTACTAAACGAATTCAGGTAAGTAACAGGATGTAAGCTCAATACACAAATATCAGTTGTATTTCTATACAACAATAAACAATCCAAAAAAAAGTAAGTAAATAATTCCATTTACAATAGCATAAAAATTACTTAGTAATAAATGTAACCGTAGCGGTATAAGAATTGTGCACTGAAAACTACAAAACAGTGCTGAAAGAAATTAAAAAACCCTAAATAAATGGAAAGACACTTTGCATCCGTGGGTTGAAGGACTTTATCAAGATGGTTATACTCCCCAAAGCAATTTATAGATTTGATACAATTCCTATCATAATCCCAATGGCCTTTTTTGCAGGACTGGAAAAGCTGAGCCTAAATTGCAAGGCATCCTGAATAGTCAGAAGGATCCCCAAAAAGAAAAAGTTGGAGGATTCAAATTTTCCAATTCCAAACTTACTACAAATCCATAGTAATCAAGATGATGTGATACTGGCACAAGGACAGACATACACGTCATGGGAAAGAAGAAAGAGTCAATAAATGAACTCACATTTTTTATAGTAAACTGATTTTCAATAAGGGTGCCAAGACCATTAAATGGGAAGAAAACAGTCTCTTCACAACAAATGGTCTTAGGATGACCGGATAGCCATGTAAAAAGGAATGAAGTTGAACCCCTACTTCAAATGCTATTAAAAAAAAAAAAATCTACTTGAAATGGATCAAAGACCTAAATGTAAAAGAGAACTATAAATCTCTTAAGTGAAAATGCAGGGGTCAATTTTCATGACCTTGTATTTGGCAATGGTTTCTGAGATATGACACCAAAAGTACAAGCAACAAGAAAACTTTAATTGAATTTTACCAAAACCTAAAACTTGTGCATCAAATGACAATCCACAGAATGGGAGAAAATATAGGGAAATCATATAACCTGATAAGGGTCTAGTATCTAGAATACATTAGAAGTTCAATGCAACAACAAAAAGACAAATAATCCAATTTAAAAATGGACAAAAGGTCTGAATAGTCATATCTCCAAAGAAAACATTCAAATGGTCAACAAGCACATGAACAAATGCTCATCATTACTACTAGTTATATATCCTACTAGGGATAGGTAAACCAAAGCCACAATGAGATTCCACTTCATGTCCACTAGGGTAGCTATAATAATTATGTTTTAAAAGTAAAGAGTGTTAATGATGATATGGAGAAATCAGAACCTTTACATATTATTAATGGGAAAGTAAATGATGCAGCAAGGGAGGAAAACAGTTTGGCAATTCCACAGCATATTAAACAAGACTACCATATCACCCAGCAATTCCATGAGATATATAACTAAAAGAATTGAAATATTTCAATTCAAACAAAAACTTGTATACATATGTTCATAGCCACACTATTTACAAAAGATATCACTAAATCACTACATCACAAAGAATCTAATTATACATCATTGATAAATGGCTATACAAAAAATGTGGTATAGCTATACAATGATTATGTGGCTACAAAAATGAATAAAGTACTGATATATGCCATAACATAGTCACTACATCACAAAGAAACAATCTAATTATACATCATTGATAAATGGCTATACAAAAAATGTGGTATAGCTATACAATGATTATGCGGCTATAAAAAGGAATAAAGTACTGATATATGCTATAACATAGTCACTACATCACAAAGAAACAATCTAATTATACATCATTGATAAACGGCTATACAAAAAATGTGGTACAGCTATACAATGATTATGTGGCTATAAAAAGGAATAAAGTACTGTTATATGCCATAACATAGATAAACCTAGAAAATATTAAGTGAGAGAAGTCATACATAAGAGGTTACATATATTTTGGAAATAGGTAGAGGTGATGGTTGCGTAACATTGGGAATGTACTAAAAGTCAATGAAATGTCCACTTTAAAATGGCTAATTTTTGACCAGGAATGGTGGCTCACACCTGTAATTCCAGTACTTTGAAAAGCTGAGGTGGAAGAATTGCTTGAGGCCAGGAGTTTGAGACCAGTCTGGGCAACACAGTGATACCCTGTCTCTCCAAAAAGAAAAAAAATTTATATTAGCCAGTCTCGGTGGCACATGCCTGTAGTCCTAGCTGCCTGGGAAGCTGAGGTGGGAGGACTGCTGGAGCCCAAGGGTTGGAGGCTGCAGTGAACTATGATTGTGCAACTGCAACTTCAGCCTTAGGTGACAGAGTGAGACTTTGTCATTATTTTATAAAATAAAATAAATAAAAATAAAATAAAATGGCTAATTTTATAAATGTGAATTTTACCTCAAAAAAAGGCCAAATGTACACCTATCATATGATACAGCAAAGAGAAATAAGACATATATCCATTGTACACAAAGGTTCATAGAAAGTTTATTTGTAATAACTAAAAACTATAACAATGAAAATGGATAAAATAAACTGTGGTATATTCAAAGAGAATACAGTTACTAAAACTCATTTAACTATATGCTTAAAGGTGACTTTTATTGCATACAATGTTTACTAACAATTTTATTTAAAACAAAAAGATATGTTTAAGATAAAAGGCAACAAAGTTACAAGTTTACAGTAAGTTATAAATATATAATTAGTCCTCAGGAAACAGGTGTCATCCTCTCCCCTGCCCTACTCCGCCACCCAATGGGTCTGTATGTCCATTTTCATGTTTCTTCATGATTCCACAGACATAGCAATACTTAAGACCTTTCTGGCTTGGCTTCCAACAGTCGTGTGATATCCCAACCCCCAAATTCAAGAAATCACACGGTCTAGCCTGTATCAGATATGCAGCTCTGATATAAATACCTGTACCACTTTTGTTGGAGAAGTGGTATGAAATGGGATCATACTTAGAACTCTATGTTTCTTAGATGAACCCTACCCCACTGGTCATGAGAATGATGTCCCTACATTGTTGGGAAGGTTTTTAAAAGAAAAGCTGTGGGTAAGGCGATTAGTAACTGTCTTAACTGTTCAAACCGAAAGGGGAATCTTTTCTGTTTTTTTAATTCCCTAACATTTTGAATTAAGATACTTTTTATTACACCTAACATATATCACTCTTATAATTTAAAAAAAAGAAAAACTCTGTCAAGAGGAAATTAAACATTTAAAAAATACATTTAAAGTTACTAAATCTTTTGGTGCTTCGGTTTCTTCATCTTAATATAGAGATAAAATGGTTGTGAAGATTAAGTGAGAAAATATGTATAAAGCATTAAAATTCATGAATATTAACAAATATTGCTCTGGATTTTTTTCCCACTTGAAATGTCATTCTGAGTCTATAATTTCAATACTTATTTTTCCATATTAAGTTTATAAACCATAAGCTATCACTAAAATCTCTAATAAATTACAAAGAATTACATACTATCATCTCAGAAAAAAGCCAAGCCATTAGAAAAAAAACTGAGTCATTAACACAGGACAAAATGCGTTAAATTGTTAAAATAACAAGTACTCACTGAACATAAACAGTTTCAGAGTATCAGGACACTCACTGTTCTGCACTGTGCACTGCAGACATAAAAATTAAAAGGACAAGGGCAGTCTTGCGCTATATATTTATAAGCAAATTACACTGAGGAAGAAGCACCGCCTGGTGAAGTCTTTAAACCCATTTGAGTAAAATCTCATATGGAAATAAAAAGGCCAGTGGCTAAATCTGCATAAAATGTGATAAGAAATAGATTTGGAGAATTCTAGTAGTATTGATGGAACATTAGCAGGTTGGAAGAGAGTGGCAGAATATTACAAAGATGTTCCTTGGAAAGAGAAGTTGGTACCAGACTCTGAAGGGCTCTGTTTAAAAAAAAAAAAGGAAAGCTAAGAAATTTGGATTATATATGGTAGACAACAGGAAGCCATCAGAGATTTTTATGGAGCAACATCTGGAGGGAGACTGCAGAGAGGCAAAAAACATTACTTTTTTTTAAAAAGCATAAACTTTTGAGTTAAATCTAATTTCTAACTGTAGTTCCAACGTATTAGTTGTGTGAGAACAAATTACTGAGCCCCTCTTAGCCTGTTTTATTTGAAGATAACTACCTCAGCGATATTGTAAAGATTAATGAGAGAATGTATGTGATGTGATTTTTACAGTTCAGTAACTCAATGTATTTGGAGACCTATGTATCATTTGCTCTGTGCCACACACTATCCTAAGGTCTTTTTATATATTAACTCATTTAACCCTTACAATAATCCTACAAAGTAGGTAACCCCATTATATAGTAGAGGGAAATGAAGCACAGAGAGGTTAAACAGCTTGCCCAGGGTCACCAGCTATCATATCAAGTGGTGGAGATGGGATTCAAAACAAGGCAATCTGGCCCCAGTTTCATTGCTTTAATCAACACATTATAATGCCTCTCTAGGAAAGATCAAATCAGTATTTTTAAAACTCACAGAATTTTCTAACCTTTCAGTTAAATATGCAGACTCTTCAAAACGCATCCTCCAGACCTACAGATTCAGAATCTGAGATTTGAAGTGCAGGAATCAGCACTGAACAAATTCTTCAAGTAATATATACACAATAAATTTTGAAACTCACTGATTTAAGAAAGCAAAAACTCAAAATAATTCAGGCAGAAAAAAAGAAAGAGATTAGAAAATAGAGATCAATTTTTAAAAATGAACATTTGCTGGTAACACATGAAATGAGCAGAAAGGCTTAGAGAAGGATAGCCAATGTCTTTGTTTCAAAGACACTACATGAAAAATGTTCATATTTCAACTATCCTAAACACCGAGTATTTAAATCTATACTTCCTGGCTAACACTGAAAACAAAAGTTCAACAGCAGGAAGAATGGGGGTGTTGAAACGGCCAGCACTGGATGCAGGAATGTCTTTATTTGAATATTATGAAGTCCCACTTTTAAAAAGATATTTATACATTTATAAGGTACAATACCCTGGTGTTAAAATCTTAAGAGTAGCTTAAAATATCTTTTCGTTAAGCTATACAAAACTGACGATTTTTAATAAAGCAAGATATAAAACTCGTACACATTTAAAGTTCCCATTTACAGTTTACATTAATGGAAAACATTTAAACTATTCCAGAAAGCATGACTTTACTACTGGATCAAAGTTTCATATTTCAGATAGTTTATCATTAAAAAATAAATTTAAAAAAAAAGGAAGCCCAAAATAAAACCCAAAGAAAACAGATGCTCAAAGCATTAGTGGAGTACTTCCAAAAAGACTCCATAATAACCCAGTGGCCAATGAATGAAGGAGGCAAAAAGGCAGGGCTGTGGAACTAAACCTTATCCCTATTGTTTGCAAACTAAGATCCTCGTGAATCACCACCACTGTTACTATAGCCAGTTTAAATAAGCAAGAGTCTCGGATTTTTGCGGTACATGAAAAATGTCAACCGTGAAAGAAAAATATCCGGGTTTTAAATACAAAGGATATTCGGATTTCAGTTTAAATCCCCACCAGGCATTTCAAAGACTGTCACTTCCCTGTAGTACAGGGTTAATCAACACTGCCTGGGTATCTCGCTTAGGAGGAAGTTGGAGTCAAGCAGAGCATCTTTTCATTCTAAATCTGCCCCAACCTTCCATCTTTCATCAAGAGATTCGCTTATAGGTGGCAATGCTTTCACAATAAGATTTAACTACTGCTGAAGCTTCAGCATTCGACCGAATTGGTGGAAATAATAAACTGTGGGCTACCAAAAAAAAAAAGCCAAGGAGAACGCGTTATAAACAAGGCTTACTCGTGCGGGGGTAGGGGGGGAATCCTAGCAATTCCTCAATTCCGGGGGCAGGGCCTCGGAATCCTCAACACTGAGGGCTGGCTGGTGTGTGTAAACGTCCAGAGCGCTGGTCAGGCAGACGCTCTCAGTGCCCTCAATTTCCAGAGTCTCCAGGCCTGGCCCCAGCACCCGGTGTCCCAAAAGCACTGCGAGGCCGCCGCTGCGCTGTCTGGCCTCCCGACACACTGTCCCACCCCACGGTCCCGCTTCACTCCCTGGAACACTTGGCGTCTTCCCGTTCCCCATTTACTCACCAAGGTGCGCTGGGCAGAAGTTCCAGAGCGTCAGCGTCACTTTTCCCTGCCCGCTCGGCGCCGCGGCACGCCGACCGCGAGCAGCCACGCTCAACGGCCCACAAGATTCAAATTCGCCCACTTCCGCTCCCAAACCCGGAAGGAGCGATAGGCCCTGCCCCCGAGGGGCGGGACCCCTGGAGGCGCTGGCGGTGGGGAAGAGTCCGCGCGCTCCCGCCCGCTTGGCGCCCTATCCCTGCTGATCGGTGCTAACTTGGCTGTGTCGCCTTCGCTTTGTCAGGTCCTTCTTCCCATTCAGGAGCTCAGAAAAACTCCGAGCTCAGGGTCGTTGTCTTCGTCTATTTGTTCTTGAGGGGATTCTCTTGTTTCTGAAATGGACAGAGACGTACTGAAGTTTCGTCACCTTCGAGGAATGGGGTTGAATAAAAGCACAAACAGCTTGCGAGGGCTTTATCATTCCCTTCATCCTCGAGGAAACAGCAGCAACAGCAAGAAGGAAAAAAAAACAAACCCTTCAAATACTTAGTGCAGCCTTTCCTGAGCCTCCTCAGTCCTATCCCGGCACAGTTAGGACTTTTAACTCCTGTCCCTGGTTTGGGGAAAACAGAAAGCCAAGTTCACCCGTATTCAGCCAAAAGTTGAAAATAAGTGGTCAGACCAATTCCTGGTCTCAAATAAACTGATGGTAAGTATTAGAAAGCAATAAATCTTATCACTCCCCACCCCCCAATATGGGCTCACTTTACGAGATTATTAAGTATTGTCCTGTGAGATTATTGGAACAACACTATCTTTTCCTTTATTGAGGACCACAGTACATCCTTGATCCAAAATGTCTTAAGCTTCTGAAGAGACATCTGGGAGCTTCCAGAAACTAAAGGAAGGACTGGAAATGCTAGGGATTGAGGGGCACTAAAGAACTCTGACTTTTATGGCTGTAACTGATGTTGCCACCAGATCATCCTCACATCTAACATTAGCATTGAACCTAAACTGATCAGTTCACACCAATCCATGACAGCATACCTTTAGCCTTTATAAAAAATACAATTTGAAAGGTTTACTAGATTTCTAGGAACCTATCCTACAGGTAATCTGACACAGGGAGTGGTAAAGCTATTAACTGATGTACTGTTTTTAACAGTGGAAGATAGAAAATAACCTGTGTCTACCAATAAAGAAATGGTTAAAGGCAGGTAAGTTATGATACTTTAGCATCTACTATGCTGACACTGTGAGGACTAAATGTAATCAAGTAGATCAGTGGGTACTGAAATGAAAAATTGATAAAAGTTTAAGAAGGACTATAGTATCCTTCTTTGAAAGTATACGTGTGTATCTGTTATACAAAATTTAGGGATGGATACATAAGCTGTAAACATCTCTGGGAGCAGGATTGATAATTGGAGTAGGAGGAAATGGAGGACTTTTACCTTTCATTTTATCACCAGTTGAATTTTTAAGATAATAAGCTTTTTTCTCTTTTGCAATTTTGTTCTTTAAGGAAGATTGTTAGAAATTGAATATATTCTAGATATAGAATTAGGTGTATTAAGCATATAAATTTGGATAGTCTATGTCCATTCATTCATTCAGCAATTCATTCAATAATTACATATAAAGATTTTACCACACATTTTGTCATTCATGATACATTGTATTATTTTATGTTCTACATATCTAATATGACCCCATTAAATATATTGCTCCTTGAAGTTTCTCGAAGGCAGAAACTATGTCGTATATTTTCCTGTCTGTCTTAATTCTTGGCACCTTCCCACCATTAAGTCTTATCCTTCACAGGAATTAAATTCTCAACTCGACCTGTACACAAAAGTTAAAATTGCCCTAGAAAAGCCACCCAGAAGATTATGTATGTATATATATATATGATTTTCTTTATACAACTCTATGGGCAAGTTTTTTTTAAATTTTTTTGTTTGTCCCCTGAGTTCTCCTTGGTCAGTCCTTCTCTGTAACCCTAAATGAATTTTTCAGTTTCTTTCACTAAAATGTTGACAAAGTCATTATCACCCCACATCCTGGCTATCACTTGGAATAATGAGTTTCAGTTCTCATCAGTAGTGGAGAGCCCTGTAAAGTCATTCACATTTTTTTTTTCCATAAGATTAGCCAGGCTTAATTGTATTAATTGTCTAGGGCTAGAGTTCACTGAGTAGTCTATCTGGTTGTTTGTACTATTTAAAATGTTGTTCTTTTTTTTCACCAGAATGAGTATAGGTGATTTTGAATACAATCAATATTCAAGTAATGTTACAGCATTTCATGAACAAAAAAGATCTTTAATAAATACCCACTGATTAAATCAAAGAGCCTGAGTAAATACAGACTTAAGGACTTTTGAAAGAAAATATTCATTGCAAAATATACGTAAATCTAACAAACCTGGCCATCAGACTAGGCATTCTGATAGCTTATAAACATTTTTAATTGAGTGAAATTAATATAAGTAATCCACTTAATAAATGCTGCAAAAATTGAATAAAATTAAGAATTTTATTCAGTCTCTGATAATCCTTCAGTAACGTGAACTAGCTGAGAACTGAATTCTTAGAAAATTTGAGTCATAGCTAATATAACCTTATCTCCTTCCTGCTTTTCTCTTCCTGTTCAATCCATATACAGCAGAAAACAAGACAAAAACACTTCTGGGACCAAGGGTCATCAATTTTACATGGAAGAAACAACATAAACTGCTTTGGCAGAAGAGTTCCTATAATCTACTCTAAAAGGTTCTTACCACAATCAACATGAGTAACAGAAATTATAAAATGCTTAGAAATGAATTTTAAAGAAAATACGCAAAATTAAATTAGAATTCAATTTAATTTAATTTTAAATTTAATTTTAATTTAAAATTTAAATACAGTTTTAAATAAATTTTCTTTCTAAAGAAAGATATAGAACCGGCTACTTTAAAATATAATTGGAGAACATAAGTGATTTCAATGTTGAAATAGGAAAATTAATACATAAGAATTCTTAAAACATATTAGAAAAAGAAAGCAGAGGTCAGGAGTAGACAATTTGTCTTATTAGATAGTAAAAACTTACCACAAAGCTGCTACAAAGAGTAGCCAAAAAAAAAAAAAAACAGACAAAAAATATAGTATTAGCACAAAAAAGAAAAATAGAGAATCCAGAAAAACTATATAGAGAATATTAATATATTATAAAAGTGATATTTCAGTTTCAGGAAAAGGATGGCTTCATTCATAAATAAACAAGAATTGGCAGTAACTGGCTGGTTATATGGAAGATATAAAGTTAGGCCTGTACCTTTTATCATATACCAAAATAAATTCTGCAAGGATTAAAGATTGAAATTAAAAAAAATAGAACAAGAGTGTATTGGGGAAAAGTTTAGAACAGTAACTGTGACTTTAAGTGGAAGAGACTTCTTAAACGAGGCAGGGCTAGGTACAGTAGCTCTTGCCTGTAATCCCAGCCCTTGGAGAAGCCAAGGCAGGAAGATCACTTCAAGCCAAGAGTTTGAGACAGCCTGGGTAACATAGCAAGACTCCTGTCTCTATGATTTTTTAAAAAAAATTTATCTTTGTGTGGTAGTGTGCACCTGTAGTTCCAGCTACTCAGGAGGCCGAGTGGGGAGGATCCCTTGAGCCCAAGAATTGGAGGTTGCGTTGAGCTATGCACCACTGTGTTTCAGCCTGGGTGACAGAGAAAGACAAGAATCCTAGAAGCAATAAAATAAAAGATGAGTACGGTTGATTATGTTAAAGTTTAAAATATTTGAACAGCAAAGTCACCATGACACTTTGAAAGATAAATAAGTGACCATGATAAAATATTTATAAAACATAGGACACTATGTTAACAATTCTAATGGAAAAATTTTTATAATTTGTTTTCAAAAAGCAATAGAAATGGGCAGAAGAAATGAACAAGTAATTCATTGAAAAGGAAGTGAAAGAGCTAACTCACTTTTGGGAATACAAATCAAAAAACCAAATATGAACTTTCCCTTATTGGATTAGCAAAAATTAAAACAATTCGTAATATCCCATACAGGGAGCGTATGGTGGTAAAATATACACTCTTATCCACAGGAGCATACATTGCTACAACTCTTGGAAAGTAACTCAGGCTTTTCTCAACTTTGGGATTCTCCAGTAGAAATAAGCATGTTAGTGGTTTTTGAACCACTGCTTATAATGGCTCCTAACTGGAAATGACTATCAAGAGGAAGATCATTGAATGAGTTAGGGTACATCCATCCTTTTAGGAGGCTATCCAAACTTGTGTTGCTTTGCCCCATAAACCATTGCCTCCAAAGTTATGGCTATTGAACCCCCAAAGACATGCAAATAAGAAGGTGGTATGATATTCTTTAGTTAGAGAAATAACAATACTCTGTTATATAGTAATGCTGATAAACCAGGCACTCATTCTTAAATTAGCACCTACCTAGAATTAATATACACTTTGGGCTAAATTGTCCTTTACAGGAACTCATTCCTCCCCTGGGTTAGCCATATTGAACTTCTGGTAACCCTTCTTGCTTTTCAAATAAGTCAGATTTTTTTTGACCCTCATCCGCTACCTATATTTGAAGCAAATATTTGACTGATACTTAGGGCAAATCCATCCCTGAATGTCTCTGTTCACTTTTATCTTTCACACTGAGGATAAATTTCTAGCTTTCTGTCTAGCCTCTCTCCTCAGCAATACCTATTAGTATTCTGCCTGATATTGATATCACCTTATCTGTTGCCTTGATTAGAGACCATCCCTGAGATCTTAGAGTGAAAGTTTTTAATTAATTTTTCTGATACTCGGAGCCCACTGTCTATTTCCTTGGATCTTTTGACCTTAAGTGTTCATCTAACTGCTGTTCAGTATCTTGTAAGTTAAACACAACTAATAGAGTCATACTATAAGAAGTGTACTTTGAGGCTGGGTGCAGTGGCTCACACCTGCCTTATATATGGCTCACATAAATGATGTTACAATCAGTTCCACCTCAGATACAGGGCATTGTAGAACTCTATTCTCAAACTTCTTCACTAACCTCTAATAATAATGTAAAAGCATGAAATAGAGGTGATTCTCTTCTAACCAGTTGACTTTATATCTTAATCATTTCTACTCTACTTATGATCTCATTACTGCTCCCGTATTTACCTCAGGTTTGTTTTTTTACTTTCTCCTTTAATGGTCTTTTTTTCTTCTTCCCCTCTCTGTGCTCACTGTCTTTATCTGTTACTTAGGCTTCGTCTAGGATTCTCAGCAATATTTGAATACTTTGGAATATACTTAATATTTCTAGTTATGGCAGTAATGCTACAAAATTTTCATCCCATGATTCCAAAATAAATTAGCCTATATTATCATTATTAATTATTGAGACAGGATTTTGTTCTGTCACTCAGGTTGGAAGTGCAGGGGTATGATCATGGCTAACCCTGGGCTCAAGTGATCCTCTCATTTCAGCCTTTCAAGTAGCTGGGACCACAGGAATGCACTGCCATGCTCAGCTAATTTTTTTTTTTTTAATTTTTGTAGAGATTAGGGGGTCTCGCTATGTTGCGTCTTGAATTCCTGGTCTTGAATTCCTGGTCTTGAATTCCTGGGTTCAAGTGATCCTCCTGCCTCGGCCTTCAAAAGTGTGGAGATTACAAGTGTGAAACACTGCCCCAGCCATAGCCCATAGTATTGATCACCTATTGTGTAGAAGTTATAATATCGTACAAAATAAGTACATGACCATTATTAGTGTATGACCCCATGTTTTATACAAATTTGCCACACTTCTGCTATGCTGTCAGCAGTGCTAATATGTTTCTGAATGGAGTTGTATTCATTTTACCAAGCCAAAAAGGCTTACTGCCTAATGCACTAAAAACTAATATATGACGAAACTGGGCTTTTGAGAAAAGAAAAACTTTTTATTATAAGTTCACTCACAAGAAGACAGGAGTCCAGCTCAAAACTATCTCTCTGTGCTGGTTTTACTTTTGTTAGAAAAAAGTTTAGGGGGTGATTCTGAGACTAGCAGGTGATTGGTGGAATAAAAGGGGAGGTCTGGAAAGTCCTCAGGCATGACCAGTTATCTCTTTATGCCTCCTCATGGCTCGCAGGTGCAAATTTAGGGGGAGTTAATATGAAATGTGGTAGAAATTCAGGTTGTGACATCAACAAACTTGCTCTGTACAAACTCCAGTTGGCTACATTGGTTCCAACAGATTTCATACAGTTTTTTAAAATCTCTCATGTAGATTAGAGGGAATTTCAGCTTTTAATGTCTGTTATTGGTTTCTTTAACTCTTTGGAGCACAATTTCATTTATATGTTTACTAATATGTTTTTTGTATTCTTTCGCCTGATCAGTCTTTTTATATCAATTTTTGAACTTGAATTAAAATATATTTTCAGAAAAGTCTGTTGCCTGCTATCAAACAGAAATCTTTTTCTCATTGTCTATTTACTTGGATATTTTGATCTAAAGTGTTCAACTAACTGCTGTTCAGTGTCTTGAAAGTTAAACACACTTCCTCCTGGCAGCAGGGAGCAGCACCCAAAACAGCCAATTTCGGGTCTTTTGTTTCAGGATTGTTTGGATAATAAGTAGCTATATAGTAACCACAGTGATTTGGAATGGCATCATGCCTGCTGGATAACTGTACAGATTTTACAAAGGATTCGAAGTTTGCTTGTAGCCAGTATGAAACATGGTGTTTTAATATAGGTCAAAGATGTGGTATGTTTAGGTTAACATTAATCCCCTCTAAGTTGGTGTTTCGAACAAATGGTTGTCTGGATTGCTTTTTTAAATTGCTGTCTTTTGGCCTGAAGTGTTTACATAGAAATCAGAGCCTCTTTATAGTTAAGAGTAACTCCAAATGCAGAAACACACATTGGTAATGCCACCCAGAATAAATCAAGTAATGAACAACATGCTTGAACTGAATCTTTAACATTCTTGGATACAATTGCTGGCAATCAAAACTGTTTTCAGTTTATTCTGTGTACTCTGATTTTTTTAATCCCTCCCAGAATACTCGAGAAAAATGACTCCACAACTGAACTGATAAAGCGACTCAGTTACAATAAGCCCAATTCTTACCTGAGTGTTTTGTTGGGGGTGAAAGAAAACTTCAAATTCTCACAAAGGTCTAGGGCACAGAATTATCACTTAGGAAGCAGGCACTTGCTCAAAGGTTAGTTTCAACCCTTAGGGCCATTCTTTAGGAAACATTTTTCAAAGATGGTAAGTAGTGCAATGTTAAGAGCCAGACTTGAAAGCAAAACAGGCTGAGATTTAAATACTAGCTCTATTACTTACAAGCTAAGTATGAAGTATTCAACCCTTTGAGCTTCACTACACATTTATAAGATGTAAATAATTACTACCTGACAGGTTTCTTGTGAACTCTAAATGAGAGGACATTTAATGGTAATTATAATTAGGCAAATGGGTAAGACATATAGGTAACATCCCCTTCCTTCTCCTTTAAATGGCATTTGACATTCCATGCCCAGTATCCTTAGGCTGGTGAGCCACTGAAAGTCACAAAGGAACTGTCCTCCCAGGTGGATCTTCTTCCCTTCAGAACATATGATACATTCCTCAGTGACCTGCTGTCTACTTTCCATCTTGGTGGTGATTTGAATTAATCCATGTTTGTAGAAAGAGCTAATGAATTAGCTCTAATAGGTCATGTTTGTAGCTGAAATAGTGAGAATTTCAGGGCAGTTTGATGTAATGTTTGCTATTTAACCCCTGTACGATTTTTTTAATGGTTTGGGTCTGCAAGTCTAGTATCTCCAAGGTGACTCACTTCTTAGGTATTGTACAGTAATAGATATTAAATTTTAGTCTTCCAACAGTGGTCATGATGGGACAATGAGGATTCCTGTAGGTGAGGTTAACCAGCAAAAGGCATATAATTGGAAAAAAGAAAGGGAACTAACATTTGTTTAATACTTTCTACATTCAAAATACTGTGCTAAAACTAAATGTTGATTTAATCTTGACAAAGTAGATGATGAAACTAGGGCTTAATGAGATTAAATAATTTGTCCAAAGCCACAGTAGACAGAACTGGTATTTTAACAATAGCTTGTTTGGTTAGACACAAAGCTTGTTCTTTTTCCATCACAATATTTCAATTCACAGACCCCAGAAGAGACATGAGGAGTGATAAAACCCTAACGTTAATCTAAAACAATCAGCTAATAGCAAAGTTTGTTTTTTTGTGAGAAATTTTCTGGTTCATCTATAGAGTTATAGGGTGTTAGTTTGATAAGGAACCTCAGATACCGTCTAGTTTTAGGTAGAGGCTTTGTTAAAATTAGAGACAACTTCAGTACTAGAATGAAAGATGAATTAGATAAACAATTTTCAAAATGTGGCTCATGAAGTCAAACTATTTTCAAAATAATACTAGATGGTTTGCTTTTTTCACTTGTTTTCTCTTACAAGTATACAACAGAGTTTTCCAGAGGCTACATGGCATGTGATACTGCAACAGACTGAAAGCAGAAACTGATATGAAAATCCAGTGATTCTCTATTAAGTTATCCATCAAAGAAATTTATATAAAGACAAAACAGCTCACACCTGTAATCCCAGCACTTTGGGAGGCCGAGGTGTGTGGATCACAAGGTCAGGAGTTCAAGACCAGCCTGGCCAACATGGTGAAACCCCATCTCTACTAAAAATACAAAAACTAGCTGGGCATGGTGGCAGGTGCCTGTAGTCCCAGCTACTCAGGAGGCTGAGGCAGGAGAATCACTTGAACCCGGGAGGCGGAGGTTGCAGTGAGCTGAGATTGTGCCATTGCACTCCAGCCTGGGCAATAAGAGCAAGACTCCATCGGGAAAAAAAAAAAAAAAGGGTAAAACAATGCCACTTTTCTCACTAAATTATTTTTGTTTTAGAAAACACAAATATTTATGTTAACATATAGTTTCATAATGTTATTTTAAATAACAATCCTATCTTTCAGCCCAATGTTGGGCAGCTGTGCATATGTTCCTGGAGCAGCTTACACACAGCTTGCAGGAACCAGGATGGGCAAAAAGGACCATGTCCTACAAATATTGGGGATCTGTGCTGTGATCATTGATTGCTGCATATGATCACAGAGATAGGCAAAGAGGTGATAGTCATTATGGTTGCACTAACCCTCATTGTTGCAAACCCTCCCCACTCCTCTGGCTAAAGTAATGCCCAGGAGAGTTAAAGAGGCAGTGCCTTTTCTCTCCCATTATTTTTTTCTCTCTCCCCTTATGGAAGCCAGACATTGAAGACTAGAACATTCAAAAGCAAATGCATATGTGAGGAAAATTAGAAAGTCACCACACGTGCCCAGGTGAAGCTGCAGCCTCAGCAAAGACCAGAGAAGGCCTTAAGTTTAAACCTTAGGCTGATCCTCAACACAGACATAACCTATAGCAATAATGGCAACAAAAATAATAATAATAAAATGCAAAACACCAACAGAACCTAGGGAAGGGAGAGAACCTGATTTTCAAAGATACTACATTATTAGATTCAAATGTACAGTTTTCAACAGCAACAACAAAATCACAAAGCATACAAGGAAACAGGAAAATGTGGCTTTTTCAAAGGGAAAAGAATCCAATAAACTGTCTTTGAAAAAGATTGGATGGCAGATCTACTAGACAAAGACTTTAAAACAACTTTCTTAAAGATGCTCAAAGAACTAAAGGAAGAAATGACGGTCAACAAAATGATGTCTGAACAAAATGGAAATATCATTAAATAAATAAAAATTCTAAAAAGAAACAAAAAAAAATCATGGAGCTGAAAATTATAGTAACCAAAGTGAAAAAATTCACTAGAAGTATTGAAAAGCAGATTTGGGTAAGCCTGAGAAAGAATTAGTGACTTGAAAATGGAACAGTGAAAATTATTGAGTCTGAAAAACAGAAAGAAAAAGACTGAAGAAAATGGAACTGAGCCCAAGAGACCTATGTGACACCATAGAGCTAAACAACACAGGCATTATGGTATTCCTAGAAAGAGAAGAGAAAGAAAAAGAAAGAGAATATCTGAAGAAATAATGGCTATAAACTCCCTAAATTTGATGGAAAACATGAATATAAACATCCAAGAAGCTCAACAAACTCAATGTATGCTGAACTCAGAGACCCACACCAAGATATTATAATCAAAATGTTGAAAGACAAACACAAAGATAATTTTGAAAGCAGCAAGAGAAAAGTGATTTGTCACAAGGGGTCATAAGATTAACAGCAGATTTGTCATCGGACACTTTAGAGGCCAGAAGACAATGCATTTATGTTTTTTAAGTACTAAAGAAAAACAATTTTCAAAGCAAAATTGTATTATAAAACCTATTATAACAATGATGAATAACTTCATTTTTCCTAAATGATTTAAAAGACTGATACATTAAAAAATAAACAATTACTAGTCTAAAAGCTGTTATGATAATCTTGGTTTGCACTCCATGCTTTACTCACTATGTAATTTAACTGACTAATATGCTAGAAAATTATTAGCTTATGTTTTTGGACAGTGTATAAAATATGATTTTATGACATTGATAATCAAAAGGGTTGGAGATACAGCTGTTAAAGAAGCAGTGTTTGCATGTTATTGAAGTTAATCTGGTATAAATTCCAATTAGAGTGTTACAACTTTAGGGTGTTATGTAATCCCAGGGTAACCACAAGAAAATAGCCAAAGAATGTATACAAAATTATATGAGAAAGAAATTTAAACATTTCACTACAAAATATCAACTTAACACAAAAGACAGTAATGCAGGAAATAGACAAGTTATAAGGCATATAGAAAACAAATAGCAAAATAAAGGAATAAGTCCTTCCTTATAAATAATTACTTTAAACGTAAATGAATTAAACTCTCCAATTGAAAGACAGAGATTGGTAGAATTGACCAAAAAAAAAAAAAAAAAAAAAAGATCCAACTATATACTGTCTGTAAAAGACTGACTGTAGATTCAAAGACACAAATAGGTTAACAGTGAAAGGATGGAAAGGGATGTTCCATGCAAATAGTAACAAAAGGAGAATGGTAGTACCTAAACTAATATTAGAATGGCTCAAATTAAAAAGACTGATTATATCAAATGTTAGCAAGGATTCCAAAGAGAGGAGCTGGAATTCTGATACACTGTGCGGAATGTAAAATGATATGACCACTTTTGAAAACAGCTCACTAGTTTCTTAAAAAGTTAAATACACATTTAGCTTGCAATCCTGTCACTCCAACAAAAACTTGCATACAAATGTTCATAGAAACTTTGTAAATAACCCAAAATGGAAAATGTCTACCAACTGATAAATGTATAAACAATAAGATAAATATTATAATGAGTCAACTATTGATACATACTATTATTTCAATGAATCTTAAAATAATTATGCTTAGTGAAAGCCAGAAATAAATATATGCTGTATAGAATCACTTATGTAAGATTCCAGAAAATACAAATTAATTTATAGTGACAGAACATAGATATGTGGTTGCCTAGGGATTGGGTGGGGAATGGGGAGAAATTACAAAGGAGCACAAGGAAATTTCGGGGAGTAATTATATTCAGTGTCTTGATTAAACATGGTAATGACTTCATAGGTATTTACATATGTCAAAAGTTATCAAATTGTACTACTGAATATATATGACTTATTTTAAGTGAATTATAAATAACATTGCTAGCAAAAATAGAGTTGGGGATTTTTAGGTAACTATATTTGTCTCTTATTAGTTACCAAGTTGGTAGATTATAACAACACACATTTATTTTCTTATAGTTCTGGAGGCTAGGAGGCTCATTCCTTCCTTCCTTCCCTCCGTCCTTCTCTCTTTCCTTCCTTTCCTTCCCTTCCTTCTTTTCCTTCCCTTCTTCCCTCCCTCCTTCTTTCCCTCCTTCCTTCCTCTCTTTCTCTTTCTCTCCTCCCTCCTCCCTCCTTCCTCTCTCTCTGTCTCTCTCTGTTGCCCAGGCTGGAGTGCAGGGGGCATGATCTCAGCTCACTGCAACCTCCATCTTTCAGGTTCAAGTGATTCGCCTGCCTCAGCCTCCCAAGTAGCTGGGGCTACAGGCTGGTGCCACCATGTCCTAATATTTGTATTTTTGGAAGAGGCAGGTTTTCACCATGTTGGCCAGGCTGCTCTCAAACTCCTGACCTCAAATTATCTGTCTGCCTCAGCCTCCCAAAGTGCTGAGATTACACATGTGAACTACTGGACCTGGCCAGCCCCGTTTAGTTTCACTAGGCTCAAGTCAAGGTATTGGCAGGGCTCATTTTCTCCTGGAGGCTTTAAGGGAGAATCAATTACCTTGCCTTCTCCAGCTTCTACAGCTGCATTCCTTGGCTTATGGTCCCTTCTTTCATCTTTAAAGCCAGCATTATCATCTTCAAAATTCTGTTTCTGTTATCATATGGCATTTTCCTCTTCTGTTTCAATTCTTCCTCTGCCTTCCTCTTAAGATATTTTTGAATATTAATTCTTTTTGGAATTAAGCCTTCCTCAAACCAGTGGAAAAAAATGAAGACCACTGGATCTTTGGAGTTCTGTTTTATTTTTGCCCTTAAATCACCTCTCAACTGAGTAACTTTGTTCATGTCAAATTGCATCAAATGGCCACCCTAATTCTAAATTATACTTGGTAAAATTATGCCATATAGATAATTTAGCACACAAATTTGTTATAGTATAAATACATGTAAAAACCAGGAGCCAACCCAGAGTTGTTGCAAATACAGGTCTAGATTGAGAAAAAGCCCAAGAATGGTCAGTTGAAAGTGTTGCTTGTATGTTATGAACTGTTTCCCAGCCTAATGGCTATACCATCTCTATCTGTTAATCTCACTAATTTGCAGCTTCTATATCACAAGTTTTAATAAAAAGTTTCACCAAACCAGACATTCACAGACAAAAAAACCCAAAAGACTCAGGAAAATTTACATTAAGTTTTAAGTGACACAAGGAAGAGTTTGTCTAAAGAATGCCTACACTGTTCAGTCCCCAGGTACAGCTTGTGAAAACAGACATTTATTGAGGCCTATACCCATTCTTTCCCTAGGAATGTTCCTCTGAAGGGCATGTTACAAAGACATATTTGACAAGGACAGACAAAGACAAATAATGTTATCAGTCTAAAGACAAATTTCCATCAAGATAAAAGCTTATCAGATAATGAAAAGATACCTAAAACTAGTTCCTAATTACTAGGAGGCAAAAATAAAGCTGAGATTTGGGAGCTCAACAAAAAGTATTCAGAGGTTGGCCCAATGCAATATTTATCTTCCTGTTATGGTCAGAGATACCCTTTGCCCACCAAACGGGACACTCAACTGATTTCTGAGGAATGTGCTGTCCAGAGCCTTGGGGCCATTGTGAAGAGCCTTGGAGCCCTTCATTGGTTCTTGGAAAAACATGTAAGATCACCGAATTTGGCCTCCCTGGAAAGTTCTCTAAAATAATCTGTTAGTAAGACAAGACTGAGTTTATTCTTACCATGGTGAGGGAGAGCACTATCTTGATAGATATTTTTAGTAATACCTGAAAGTGGAGAGGACAAACTCAGGATATTTATAAAGTTCTGGAGGCTGTTTTAGGGTACTTCTTTTAATATAGAGACTTAAGATTGGATAAAAGTTATGATATAGTAGTTTAGGAATGGTGAGCCCAGAAAAGCAAAGATTTTAAAGCAAATCTTTGAAGTCTTTGGGAGTAAATAGTCATTTGATGCTATTTGTTAAATAGGTGAAGAGTCTGACATTCACTTAAATGAGTTTTTCCGGGAATTCTTGAGAAAAATGAAAGGGTGTGTGTGTGTGTGTGTGTGTGTGTGTGTGTGTAGCATAAGAATAGACATATAGATAGTAGAATCAAACTGAGGGTCCAGAAATGCCCTTATATTTATGATCAATAGATTTTTTAAATTTTTATTGAGGTAAATTTCATATAACATAAAAACCACTTTAAAGTATACAATTTCATGGCACTTGGTACATTCACAATGTTGTGCAACCATTACCTCTATTTCCAATATATTTTCATCATCCCAAAAGCAAACCCCATAACCATCAAGCACTTACTGTCATCCACCCATCCCTCTATCCTCTTAAAACCAGTAGTCAGCTTCTTGTCTTTATAGATTTACCTCTTCTGGAATCTCCATAAAAATGGAGTTATACAGTCTGTAATCTTTTATGTCTGACTTCTTTTACTTCAAATAATATTTTGGAGGCCCATCTGCATTGTTGCATGGATCAATAATTTATTCCTTTTTATTTCTGAATAATGTTCTATTTTTTGAGATGGGATCTCACTATGTTGGTCTTGAACTCTTGGGCTCAAGTGATCCTTCTAAGATGGGGAAGGAAATAGAAGAGGAAAAACCCTGATCTGGGAATTTCATATTATACTTCTGCCTAGGTATGCCAGTATCACAGTTTGACCAAACAGATCATAAAAATGAAAACTAAGAAAACTATGGACAGGAGTTCTACCTAATATCTGACAGCCTTCTTCATAGAACATTTGCCTTCCACAGAGGAAATGGATAGGGTGCTCATAGATGGGAAAAGCAAATTGAAACATGAGGCAAATATAGTCTAAGACATCCCTATAATAATGATACAAATATTGACTACATTAATGAAAGGAATGCTAAATTCAGCAAAAGGTAGAAAGATTTTAAGGAAAATATATAAAGCTGAAAAATGTGTAAAGCTGAAGTTAAAATATAGAAAGGGGAACAACCATCTTAATCTCCTTTAGAAACTGTTTTGATTGCCAAATTGTACCAGTAAACCGGGACTCTGTCTATACCTTTCCTTTTATAAGTTGTAGAGAGATGTTCTATGAATGTCCATGTATTTTTATGCTTACATATTCTTACTCACTTATTTTAGAAAAGATTATCTTCCATTTCTGTGTTTAAAGTGTGTGTTTAGTGTGTGAAACCTGCTGGGCTTAAAATTCTTAGCTACAAATATATGAGTCATTATTGTCCTGAAATTTGTCATATGTCTGACTTAAGCTGGAGTTGAACTTGGCAGCTTCAGGGGTGGGATGCTAAACTGATACTCATTTTTCTTACAAGCTATGGTAGATGGTGAAAGGAGGGTAACCATGGCTATTGGAAATTCACTCTGGCCCCTCCTGTTCTACAGAAATAGTCACAAATACAGGTGCTTGCCTGTTCCATGCTCTACCCCACAGCCTACGTACATTTATGTGGGCAAACATAGGGAATAGGAGGCTGATGTAAAATGGTCTTCAGTAAAATGTCACCTGTCAAAAAGCAAATATCCTTGGAAGAAAGTAAGCGAAAACATTTGGTAAAAGTAGTATTTAAAATATGTATAATATAACTTGGCAAAGAAAAAAAGACTAATTGGAATTTAAACCTTATTTCAACTGTAACTAAAAAATTAGAACATGTGGCTTGTGTAGTAATTATGAGAAATATAGGACAGAAAACTTGAAGTTGCTACTATGCCATAAAAGTGAAAGATATTATCTATTTGCATCATTTTTAAAAAATTTGCCATCTCAGAAAGGCTTTATTTCTACTTCATCATGATTTCATTTAGACTCAGAGACACCATCAAGTGTTTCAATTTGGTATCCTCTCAACTTTTAGTGTTTTTCCTTAAAGAAGAAAATTTTGAGTAAACTCTATACATTGCAAGTTAATCCTTTGACAATAATTAAAAATGTTGTTGTTGTATCATCAATACAAGAATACCAACCCAACAATATAAGTATAGTACAAGGAAATTCACAAGATATTACAGTAGAACAGACTGCGTCACATTTAGGTGATGGCGAGGATATAGTACAGTATATACATGCACCCAAAGATGTTTAAATTGAGTAGAATAATGTACAGATTACACAGAATTCTCTAAGCCCATCTGAGGACTTTGTACCTTCTCAAAAATGTCCTGTATCCCCTTCAGTTTACAGAGTATCTTTCTTGTCTACTGTGTGCTCTGTTATATAATAAAAGCATGACTGGGATGAATGAGATGAATAAGTCAGGCATACTAGAAGGAAGCTCTGATTTAGTAAATAATGGACTGATAAGATTGTAATAGAAATGCATATTAATAAAGGTATGTATATTCTATGTATTATTAATAGGGAAATTATAACATTATGATACAGTCATAAATTGTAGAATGAGGCAGATTTATACTGATATGAAAAGATCTTATGTCTATATAAAAAGACATTTGTAACTGGGCATGGTGGCACATACCTGTAGTCCTAACTACTTTGGATGCTAACGCAAGAAGATTGCTTGAGCCCAGGAGTTGGAGGCTGCAGCGAACTATGGTGGCACCACAGCATTCTAGCCTGGGAACAGAGTGAGACACCATCTCTAAAGAAATATTTTAAAAAAATTTTAAAAATCACTAAAGGGTACCCGTTTTAATTAATTTAACAATGTAAGAAAGACTGCATCAATATGGTTAAATTTCCAGGATCCTCTGTTCTTTAGGGATGGACTAAATGCCTAGTATCATTGCTTACAAAAATGTCTCAAAACTTGATGGAGCATATATTAAGAAACAGTTTACTACCGAGACCAGCTCAGCTCAGCCATAGAGACCCTCACCCAGGCAGTGCTGAAGGTACTGAGAAGCAGACACCCAGAGAGAACAGTAAAGTGGCACTATCTGGGGGCCAACAGCCTTTTGAGCTGAGAGCCTCTAGGGGCTGATAGCATTCTGGGCTGAGGGCCTCCAGCAGATTCTGACCCATGTATTTACTCTCTCTGAACAGGTGATTATTAACAAATAGGTGTTCCATGTTTTCTCATATAACCAAGATACACTAGGTAGGCAGCTGGTGCCTGCTTACCACTGATCAAAGACAAACTAGAAAGTACTCTCCAGGAGGGAGCCATGGGGGGCAGAGTCACATATCCCATGCTTAAAGAATTGTTTTAACTGGTGTATGATATACATATACTGTTTTGCTACTTCAGAATGCCCCAAGTAGTTTTCCACTTGGGGGCAGGGGTGGCTAGGTTTTCCTTGCCATCATTCTTCTTAGAAAACAACATAATTTTATCGTATGCTTAGCATTTCTCAGCAATCATACACTCAGCATTTCTCAACATTTCCCCCTTTTTGTTTTGACAAAACTAGGTAAGCAAGCACAGCTTTATCTTGGTGAACTATTTCTCAGAGGATTCGGGATCTGCACCTGCAGACTACACAAAGTGAAAAAAGACAAATCAGTAACATAATCACAACAGTAATCATAGATTCTCCAAGGGTTTTCACCCAAGTCACTGGATTTAGGGCTGCCAATCCAACAGCAGCTCCCTCAAGCACCTCTGATTCTGGAATTAAAGTTAGATGTGCTTAAGAAGCTTGAAAAACTTGTTCTTTTAATTTTCTCATATCCAGTAATCTGTTTCCAGGTGACATTTTATTCTTTCCCAATTCTATTCAGTCTCATTACACTTTAGAGTTAATAAAGTCAATCTGTAACTCTCCTACCACCAAAAGATAAGGGAGGCTTAACACCGCTCTGAATCTGAAGAGATTTTATTTCTTATAAATTCTAATGAAGAATTGAACATGGCCGAATAGGAACAGCTCTGGATTGCAGTTCCTAGTGAAAACGCAGAGGGTGAGTGATCACCGCATTTTCAAACGAATTTTCACTGCCCACAGACCAGGAAATTCCCAGGTGGAAAGGGGCCACGAGTCTCCAGCACGGCTATTTCAGCTGGTCCACTGGGTGTCCACACAAAAACTCACACAAATCCAGGTGCCATTTCAACTGGTGACTGGAATGCCTGAGAGACAGAGTCGCTCATACAACTGAAAAAAAGGGGGCTGAAACAGGAAGCCAGGTGATCTGGCTCAGCTGGTCCCACCCCCACAAAGATCAGCAATCTGAAATGCTCTGGATTGAGTTTCACAGCAAGTACAGCTGGACCTGGGACGGTCCAGCTCTGTGGAGGGAAGGGCGTCCGCCACTATCGAGGCAGTTCTAACTATACCCCTATAAACAAAACTGCAAGGAAGTTGACACAGCAGCTGGGCAGAGCCCATGGCAGCTCAGAAATGTCTCTGCTGGCAGACTGTGACTAGGCTACCTCTTTGCTGGGCAGAGCATCTCTGAAAAAAGGCAGCAGAATGACGGGAACTTACAAATAAAGCCCCACCTTCCCGGGACAGAGCACCTGGGGAATAAAGGCAGTTATGAGTTCCGCTGCAGCAGACTTAAATGTACCTGCCCAGCAGCTCTGAATGGAACAACGGAGCTCACAGCTTAGCACTTGAGCAGTTATAAGGGATGGGCTATCTCCTCAAGCAGCTCCCCAACCCCCATATAACCAAAGAGACACCTCATAAAGGAGAACTCAGGCTGACATCTCATGGGTATCCCTCTGGGACAAAGATAATAGAAGAAGAAACTGGCAGCAACCCTTACTGTTCTGCAGCCCCTGCAGGTGACCCCCAGGCAGGCAAGCAGGGTCTGGAGTGGACCTCCAGCAGTCTTACAGCAGGGGGGCCTGACTGTTAGAAGGAAAACTAAGAAACAGAAAGAAATAACTTCATCAGCAACAAAAAGGATGTCCACTCAGAGACCCCATCTGAAAGTCACCAACCACAAAGACCACAGGTAGATAAATCCATAAAAATGGGAAGAAACCAGTGTAAAAAGGATGAAAATACCCAAAACCAGAATGCCTCTCCTCCTCGAAGGGATCACAGCTCCTCACCAGAAAGGGAAAAAGGCTGAATGGAGAATGAGTCTGATGAATTGACAGAAACAGGCTTCAGAAGGTGGGTAATAACAAACTTCTCTGAGCTAAAAGATCATGTTCTAACCCAATGCAAAGAAACTAAGAACCCTGAAAAAGGTTTGATGAAATGCTAATGAGAATAAACAGCTTAGAGAGGAATATAAATGAATGGATGGACATGAAAAACACAACACGAGAACTTAGTGAAGCATACACAAGTTTCAATAGATGAATCAACGAAGCAGAAGAAAGGATATGAGACTGAAGATCAACTCAATGAAATAAAATGAGAAGGCAAGATTAGAGAAAAAAGAGTGAGAGGAAATGAACAAAGCATCAAAGAAATATGGGATTATGTGAAAAGATCGAATCTACATTTGATACGTATACCTGAGTGTGATGGAGAGAATGAATTCGAGCTGGAAAACACTCTTCAGAATATTAACTAGGAGAGCTTTTCCAACCTAGCAAGGCAGGCCAATATTCAAGTCCAGGAAATAGAACATCACAAAGATATTCCTCAAGAAGAGCAACACCAAGGCACATAATCATCAGATTTGCCAGGGTTGAAATGAAGGAAAAAAATGCTAAGGGCAGCCAGAGAGAAAGGTCAGGTTACCCACAAAGGGAAGCCCATCAGACTCACAGCAGATCTCTCCACAGAAACCCTACAAGCCAGAAGAGGGTGGGGGCCAATATTCAACACCCTTAAAAAAAAGAACCTTCAACCTATAATTTCCTATCCAGCCAAACTAAGCTTCATAAGTGGAGAAATAAAATGCTTTATGAACAAGCAATTGCTCAGAGATTTCATCACGACCAAGCCTGCTTTACAAGAACTCCTGAAAGAAGCACTAAACATAAAAAGGAACAACCAGTACCAGCCACCCCAAAAATGTACCAAATGGTAAAGAACATCAACACAGTGAAGAAACTGCATCAACTAATGGGCAAAACAACCAGCTAGCATCAAAATGGCAGGATCAAATTCACACATAACAATATTAACCTTAAATGTAAATGGGCTGAATGCCCCATTCAAAATACACAGACTGGTAAATTGGATAAAAAGTCAAAACCCATAGTGTGCTGTATTCAGGAAACCCATCTCACATGCAAGGATACACATAGGCTCAAAATAAAGGGATGGAGGAAGATCTACCAAGCAAATACAGAGCAAAAAAAAAAAAAAAAAAAGCAGGAGTTGCAATACCCTATCGTCTCTGCCCCAAATCTCCTGAAACTGATAAACAACTTCAGCAAAGTCTCAGGATACAAAATCAATGTGCAAAAATCACAAGCATTCCTATACACCAATAACAGACTTAAAGACAGCCAAATCAAGAGTGAGCTCCCATTCACAATTGCTACAAAGAGAATAAAATACCTAAGAATACAACTAACAAAGGATGTAAAGGACCTCTTCAAGGAGAACTACAAACCACTGCTCAAGGAAATAAGAGAGGACACAAATAGATGGAAAAACATTCCATGCTCATAGTTAGGAAGAATCAATATCATGAAAATGGCCATATTGCCCAAAGTAATTTATAGATTCAATGCTAACCCCATCAAGCTACCAATGACTTTCTTCACAGAACTGAAAAAAACCACCTTAAACTTCATATGGAACCAAAAGAGAACCTGCATAGCCAAGTCAATTCTAAGCAAAAAGAACAAAGCTGGAGGCATCACGCGACCTGACTTCAAACTATACTACAAGGCTACAGTAATCAAAACAGCATGGTACTGGTATCAAAACAGAGGTATAGACCAATGGAACAGAACAGAGGCCTCGGAGGCAACACCACACATCTACAACCATCTGATCTTTGACAAACCTGAGAAAAACAAGCAATGCGGAAAGGATTCCCTGTTTAATAAATGGTGTTGGGAAAACTGGCTAGCCATGTTCAGAAAACAGAAACTGGACCCCTTCCTGACACCTTACACTAAAATTAACTCCAGATGGAATAAAGACTTAAACATGAGACCTAACACCATAAAAACCTTAGAAGAAAACCTAGGCAAAACCATTCAGCTCATAGGCATAGGCAAGGACTTCATGACTAAAACACCAAAAGCATTGGCAACAAAAGCCAAAATAGACAAATGGGATCTAATTAAACTCCAGAGCTTCTGCACAGCAAAAGAAACGATCATTAGAGTGAACTGGCAATCAACAAAATGGGAAAAAATTTTTTGCAATCTACCCATCTGACAAAGACTTATATGTAAAATCTATAAAGAACTAAAACAGATTTACAAGAAAAAAAAACCCATTCAAAAGTGGGCAAAGGATATGAACAGACACTTTTCAAAGGAAGACATACATGAGGCCAATAATCATATGAAAAAATGCTCATCATCACTGGTCATTAGAGAAATGCAAATAAAAACTACATTGAGATACCATCTCATGCCAGTTAGAATGGCAATCATTAAAAAATCTGGAGACAACTGATGCTGGAGAGGATGTGGAGAAATAAGAACCCTTTTACACAGTTGGTGGGAGTGTAAATTAGTTCAACCATTGTGGAAGACAGTGTGGTGATTCCTCAAGGACCTAGAAACAGAAATTCCATTTGACACAGCAATCCCATTACTGGATATGTATCCAAAGGATTATAAATCGTTCTATTATAAGGATATGTGCACATGTATGTTCATTGCAGCACTGTTTACAACAGCAAAGACTTGGAACCAACCCAAATGCCCATCGATGATAGACTGGACAGGGAAAGTGTGGCACATATACACCATGGAATACTATGCAAACATAAAAAACGATGAGTTTGTGTCCTTTATAGGGACATGGATGAACCTGGAAGCCATCATTCTCAACAAACTGACACAAGAACAGAAAATCAAACACCGCATGTTCTCAATCATAGGTGGGTGTTGAACAATGGGAACACATGGACACAGAGAGGGGAGGATCACACATTGGGGTCTATTGTTGGGGCCTGGGGGGGGATAGTGGGATGGAGGGTGGGGAATGATAATATGAGGAGAAATTTCAGATATAGGTGATGGGGGGATGGAGGCAGCAAACCACATTGCCATGTATGTACCTATACAACAATCCTGCATGTTCTTTACATGTACCCCAGAACCTAAAATGCAATTATTAAAAAAAAATATATATGAAAGAAAAAAAAATAGAATAATTAGGGCCTGATCTTCTATTATATTTTTCTTCCCAGACTTTTATTGGTTTTAGGTTCATAAGCATTTTCCAAAGTTTTTTATTCAGCTCTTATTGTTGGCTATACCGTTTTTGGTTGTGGTCCTACTAATCCTCTATTTACATTTACTAGGGGATCTAATCATGCCATGGGCTGCAATAAAGGAGGGAAAGGAAGATATGTCCAATATGTGAAATTTCCTTTTACTTCTGCTCCAACTCCAGGTAACCGCCATCAGGGCTACCATCAAGTTACTCATAGTAACAGGCTGTCCTGCTTTCTTTAGGTTTTCCTCAGCCATCTGTGAAAGCTTTAAATGTCTGGATGGTATCCACACCAGTTGCTGATTTGGACCTGGAGAAACACAAGCAAATCCTCTACCCCATATTATTACATTGCCTTTTCCCCAATTCTTTGTTAGTGGATCTTGCCACCAGGTTAATTGCCTTACAGTTCTTCCTTGGATTGTTTATTGAGGTATTGTTCAGCCGCTCTTAATTGTCCTCCCCTTGGCAAACTCAAAAAATTTAATCATGCTACATTTAGTTGCATTTGTGGAGTTCTGTATTCACCATCTTCTTCCACAATTAAAACAAGCTCCAGGACCTCCTTTGTTTATTTTTTTTAGTTTTTGTATTTTTTGAGACAGGATCTTGCTCTCTTGCCCAGGCTAGAGCGCAGTGGTGCTATTTCAGCTCACTACAAATTCTGCCTCCTGAGTTCAAGCAATTCTCCTGCCTCAGCCTCCTGAGTAGCTGAGATTACAGGTGCCCACCACCTCACCTGGCTAATTTTTATATTTTTAGTAGAGACGGGGTTTCACCATCTTGGTCAGGCTCGTCTCAAACTCCTGACTTTGTGATCCACCCACCTCAGCCTCCCAAAGTGCTGGGATTACAGGTGTGAGCCATCGCACCTGGCCCTCCTTTGTTTATCTTTAAACCTGCTATTGCTTGTGCCAATAAGGTAGCTTTGTGTAAATTTCTTCCTATTCCATCACATGCCTTAATATAATACACCAAGTAAGCTTTCCCTTTAAGTAGCTGTAAAACAGCCTGGCATTCAGAATTAGCATTGTCAAATGCTAGTAAGTGTAATACAATATCCTGAGCCTCTGTTTCTGATATGGCCTTTCTTATGGCTTCCTGGAATCCAGCTATAAATTCGGCATATGGCTCTTTCAGCCCTGGCTTCATAGCTCCTAAAGAAGGATTTTTTTCCTGATGTAATTTTCTCCCAAGCTCTCAAACATACTTTTCTAATCCGCTCTATGGCTAGATCAGCCATAGTGGCCTGTGAATGTAAAGGAGCCCACACACCAGTCCTGTGAGCTGTTCTATGGCAATATTAATTGGAAGTTGAACATTAACATTTATATTAGCTTGAATATTAGCCTTGGCAGCCCACCAGTTCTTAAATTGTAAAAATTGAGAGGGAGATAAACAAGTTCGGGATAAAGTAGCCTAGTCTATAGAAATCAACCAAAATTGCCATGCTTCCAATTTCCCTTTTTTCTTGCTTGTTGAACTTCTGCCTGAATGGAACTGGTTACTGTAGTTCTAGTACATACGGCAACAGCAACAGCTAGTTTCACTTTCTAGGTAGCTTCCAATTTCTTTAATAGAGAGATATCAGGAGGATCTGGCCATCCCTCGGCAAGATACTGAGAGGGGGCTGATGGGCACGTCTTTTCCTCATATGACTTTTCATCCTTTTACTCTATAATTTCTCTGCATACTTCATTACACTCTCCTTCCTCTCCTAAATGTCCTTCTTCATCTTCTGCCTGAAACAGCTCTAAGGCAAAATGCACTAAAGCCCAAACAGACCACACCAAATAAGCCTCCCATTTGCTTGATCTTTGTCCCATGTTACTCTGATACTACTGAGCTCCCCCAGCTCACCCTAGGAGATTTTTTTCAAGCACTGAGCTCCCCCAACTGACCCTGGGAGATTTTTTTCAAGAATCTTTGAGCTACTGCTGGGCTCCCCCAACTCACCTGGGAGAGTCTTTTTTTTTTTTTTTTTTTTGAGATGGAGTCTCACTCTTATTGCCCAGGCTGGAGTGCAGTGGCACGATCTTGGCTCACTGCAACCTCCACCTCCCAGGTTCAAGTGATTCTCCTGCCTCAGCGTCCCAAGTAGCTGTGACTACAGACATGTGCCACCATGCCCGACTACTTTTTTGTATTTTAGTAGATATGGGGTTTCACCATGTTAGCCAGGATGGTCTCTTATCTCCTGACCTTGTGATCTGCCTGCCTCGGCCTCCCAAAGTGCTGGGATTACAGGTGTAAACCACAGCACCTAGCCAGGAGATTCTTTCAAGAGTTCCCAAGCTACTTCTGAGCTCCCCCAACTTACCCTGGGAGGTTTTTTCAAGAGTTCTCGGGCTAGTTCCGGGCTCACCCAAATTACCCTGGGAGATTTTTTTCAAGAGTTCTGGGATACCTGAAGGTATAGCTTAGCTTCTTTCTCCATCGCTCAGGTGACCCTTAGTCCTGGGTTTGAGTCCCATATTTGGGTGCAACTTACTGAGACCAGCTCAGCCGTAGAGACTCCCACCCAGGCAGCGCTGAAGGCATTAAGAAGCAGACACCCAGAGAGAACAGCAAAGCAGGACTATCGGGGACCAATAGCCTTTCCAGCTGAGAGCCTCTAGGGGCTGATAGCATTCTGGGCTGAGGGCCTCCAGCAGATTCTGACCCATGTATTCATTCTCTCTGAACAGGTGATTATTATTAACAAACAGGTGTTCTGTGTTTTCTCATAGAACCAAGATAAACTAGGTAGGCAGCTGGTGTCTGCTTACCACTGATCAAAGACAAACTAGAAAGTACTCTCCAGGAGTGAGCCACGGGGGCAGGGTCACATATCCCATGCTCAAAGAATTGTTTTAACTGGTGTCTGATATACATATACTCTTTTGCTACTTCAGAATGCCCTAAGTAGTTTTCCACTTGTGGGAGTGGTGGCTAGGTTTTCCTTGCCATTGTTCTTCTCAGCAAACAATATAATTTTATCATACACTCAGCATTTCGCCACAGTTTACTATCTTTTAATTCTCCCTCAAAAGAGAGTGATCCTTTCTCTCAGTGTCTTGAGTATTTGGGATTACAGGCACGTTTGAATAATGTTCTATCATATGGATATATCACATTTTGATTATCCATTCTTCAGTTGATAGACACTTGGGTTGTTTCTACCTTTTGGCAATTGTGAATAGTGTTGCTATGAATATTTGTATATAAGTAATTGTTTGAATACCAGTTTTTAGTTCTTTTGGATATATACCTAGGAGTGGGATTGCTTGATCATGTGGTAATAATATGTTTAACTTATTGAGGAATGGCCAAACTGTTTTTCACAGTGGCTGACCCATTTTACATTCCCACCAGAAATGTGTGAGGGTTCTGACATTGTCTGCATCCTCACTAACACTTGTTTTTGTTTTCCTTTTTTTTTTTTTTAAAAAAAATATAGCTATCCTGATTGTGCGAAGCAGTTCTTCAGTATGGTTTTGATTTGCACTTTCCTAATTATCTAATCATGTTTAGCATCTTTTCATGTGTTTATTGGCCATTTGTATAGCTTTAGAAAAATATCTATTTAAGTCCTTTGCTCATTTTTAATTTTTTTTTTCTGTTGAGTGGTTAGAATTCTTTATTTGGATATTCGTAGACTCATATCAAATATATGATTTGCAACTATTTTCTCCCATTTGTTGTTCATTTTTTCTCTTTATCATATGCTTTGATGCATAAAACTTTAAAATTTTGAAGTTCAATTTATTTTTTCTTTCATTATTTGTGCTTTTGATGTAATATTCCAGACTCCATTGCCAAGTTAAAGGTGATAAGGATCTATCCCTATATTTTTTTCATAACAGTTTTACAGTGTTAGCTCCTACATTTAAGTCTTGAGTTTATTCACTTTGAGTAAATTTTTGTAGATGGTACAATGTAGGGATTCAACTTCATTCTTTTGCATGTGGCTATTTAATTTTCCCGATATCTTTATTGGAGAGAGTATTCTTTCTTTATTGAGTGGTTTTGTTACTCTTGTCAAATATCAATTAGCCACATATATATGGGTTTATTTCTAGACTCTCAGTTCTATTCCACTGATCTGTACATCTATCCTCATGCCAGCAGTATACTGTTCAATTATTATGGCTTTCTGATAGGTTTAGATGTCAGGAAGTATAAGTCTTCCAACTTTATTTTTGTTTAACAAGATTGTGTTGGCCATTATGGTCAACTGACGTTTGAAGAAGGTGCAAAGACAATTCAATGGAGGAAAAGAGAGTCCTTTAAATAATTGGTGCTATAACAATTGGCTATCCACTTGTCAAAATGATTTGGATGCCTACAATACACTACACACAAAAGTTTGGACTCCTATCATACACTACACACAAAAGTTAACTCAAAATGGATCATATACCTAAATACAGGAGCTAAAATTGTAAAGCTCTTAGAAGTAAACATAGGAATAAATTGTGTCTCAAGGTTAGGTAATGATTTCTTAGATTCAACACCAAATCATAGTGATAAAAGAAACATTTGGTAAACTAGACTTCATCTACATTAAAAATATTTGTGCTTCAAAGGACATAACCAGAAAAGGTAAAAGACAAACCTAGAGACTGGAAGAAAACATTTCTGAATCATATAATTTGATAAGGGATTTGTATCCAGAATATATTAAGAACTTACAGCTTTAGGGGAAGAAAGTCTTTTTCCCTCTGCCCTTCTCTGGCTTGTGCCCTGTAAATTAAATGGGCAAAAGAGAGATTAACAAGAGAGAAACAAACAGGAGTTTATTAATATGTGCATTACATATATCCATGGGAACACTTAGAGATGAGTAACTCAAAGGGTGGTTAGAACTTGGGCTTACACAGCATGTTAAAGAAAGAACCATATTTCTTAGAGAAGTGACAAGACAGAGCAAAATTACTTTCAGCTTCTGGGGTGGCAAGTTTTGGGAAGGCAAATATATGGGGAAACTAATGGTAAAAAAAAAAGCTAGTTTTAGCAAGGTTTGTTATGCAGATTCCATTGGTGACATCCCTAAGCAGATATAGGTCTAGAGTTGGCTCTAACAATTAACTTCTGTCTTTCTTGGTAAGGAAATTACAAATTTATGCCCTGCTTTTTGGTAACTAGGGGAAGAGCAGAGAGCTTTCTTTGTATCTGCTTCTTCCCAATTTCCTTCAGCTCAAAATAATCATTATGCCAAAATGGCATAATTTGGGTTGGCAAATTCTGCTATCCTTCACAATTCAACAAGAAAAAGACAAATGACTCAATTCAAAAATAGACAAGGGGTTTACACAGATATTTCTCCAAGGAAGATACACAAATTGTCAGTCAGCACATGAAAGGATGCTCAATATCATTAGGCAGTAGGAAAATGCAAATCAGAACCACGAGAGATATCATAAGATGTATAACCAATAGATACTTTTTTTTTAAATCCGGAAAATAACAAGTATTGATGAAGATGTGGAGAAATGAGGACCCTCATGTATGAACCACTGGAAATGTAAAAATGGTTCAGACTTGTTGGGAAACAGTGTGGTAGTTTCTTCAAGGGTTAAACATAAGAGTTACCACATGACCCAATCATCCAAGGAATCTGTCCAAGAGAAATGAAAGTATATCTTAACACAGAGACCTGTGCACAAATGTTCATAGCAGCATTTGTCATAATAATCTCAAAGTGAAAACAACCCAAATGTTTATCTACTGATGAATGGATAAACAAAATTTAGTGTATCTATAAAGTGGAATACTATTTAACAACAAAAAGTCATGAAGTGCCGATACATGCTTCAACATGGATGAATCTCGAAAACAGTATGTTCAGTGAAAGAAACAAGACTCAAAAGATCACATATTGTATGATTCTGTGTATATGAATTGTCCAGAATTCACATACACCAAAAGAGATTGTTGGTTGCCTCACACTGTTAGGAAGAGATGGGAATTGACTGCAAATTGTCACAAATTTTTTTGCAGAGTGATCAAAATGTTCTAAAATTATATTGTGTGATTTTTGCACAAATATTTAATTGTAATAACTATTATTGCCTTCTATATCTAACATGGGTGAATTTTATGGTAGGTAAATTACATCCCAATAAAACTTCTTTTGAAAAATTGTTTGCAACTTTTATCCGTTTGGGTGAGAGTTTCCTGGAAAAGCAAATCATGTTGATGAAGATGGAGGAATAATAAAATAGAGACAGCAGAATAGTGAAGTCATATTTACATAGACAGTAACTTCTTTTGTTATATACGGTTTCAATTTTCAAAATAAATGTATATGTGTTTATTTTATTTTATTTTTTTATTGTAGTTTAGGTTCTATGGTACATGTGCAGATCATGCAGGATTGTTGCATAGGTACATACATGGCAATATGGTTTGCTGCCTCCATCCCCCCGTCACCTATATCTGGCAATTCTCCCCATATTATCCCTCCCCAACCTCCTTATCCCCCACTGTCCCTCCCCTAGCCCCCCAACAGACCCAAGTGTATAACGCTCCCCTCTTTGTGTCCACGTGTTCTCACTGTTCAACACCCACCTGTGAGTGAGAACATGCAGTGTTTGATTTTCTGTTCTTGTGTCAGTTTGCTGAGAATGATGGTTTCCAGATTCATCCATGTCCCTACAAACGACACAAACTCATCATTTTTTATAGCTGTGTAGTATTCCATGGTGTATATGTGCCACATTTTCCTTGTCCAGTCTATCGTTGATGGGCATTTGGGTTGGTTCCAGGTCTTTGCTTTGTAAACAGTGCCACAGTGAAATTACGTGTGCATGTGTCTTTATAATGGAATGATTTATAATCCTTTGGGTATATATCCACTAATGGGATTTCTGGGTCAAATGGAATTTCTATTTCTAGATCCTTGGGTAATTGCCACACTGTCTTCCAAAATGGTTGAACTAATTTACACTCCCACCAACTGTGTAAAGTGTTCCTATTTCTCCACATCCTCTCCGGCATCAGTTGTCTCCAGATTTTTTAATGATTGCCATTCTAACTGCCATGAAATGGTATCTCAATATGGTTTTGATTTGCATTTCTCTAATGACCAGTGATAAGCATTTTTTCATATGTTGGCCTCATATATGTCTTCTTTTGAAAAGTGTCTGTTCATATCCTTTGCCCACTTTTGAATGGGTTTGTTTGTTTCCTGTAAATCTCTTTCAGCTCTTTGTAGATTCTGGATATTAGCCCTTCATCAGATTGGTAGATTGCAAAAAATTTTTTCCCATTGTGTTGGTTACCAATTCACTCTAGTGATTGTTTCTTTTGCTGTACAGAAGCTCTAGAGTTTAATTAGATCCCATTTGTCTATTTTGGCTTTTGTTGCCAATGCTTTTGGTGTTTTAGTCATGAAGTCCTTGCCTATGCCTATGGGCTGAAAGGTTTTGCCTAGGTTTTCTTCTAAGGTGTTTATGGTGCTAGGTCTTATGTTTAATTCTTTAATCCATCTGAAGTTAATTTTACAGTAAGGTGTCAGAAAGGGGTCCAGTTTCTGCTTTCTACATATGGCTAGCCAGTTTTCCCAACACCATTTATTAAACAGGGAATCCTTTCCCCATTGCTTGTTTTTGTCAGATTTGTCAAAGATCAGATGGTTGTAGATATGTGGCATTGCCTCTGAGGCCTCCGTTCTGTTCCATTGGTCTATATGTCTTCTTTTGTACCATTATCATGCTGTTTTGATTACTATAGCCTTGTAGGATAGTTTGAAGTCAGGTAGCATGATGCCTCCAGCTTTGTTCTTTTTGCTAAGGATTGTCTTGGCTATGCAGGTTCTCTTTTGGTTCTATATGAAGTTTAAGGTGTTTTTTTCCAGTTCTGTGAAGGTCATTGGTAGCTTGATGGGGATAGTATTGAATCTATAAATTACTTTGGGCAATATGACCATTTTCACGATATTGATTCTTCCTAACCATCAGCATGGAATGTTTTTCCATCTGTTTGTGTCCTCTCTTATTTCCTTGATCAGTGGTTAGTAGTTCTCCTTGAAGGGATCCTTTGTTAGTTGTATTCCTAGGTATTTTATTCTCGTTGTAGCAATTGTGAATGGCAGTTCACTCTTGATTTGGCTCTCTGTTAGTCTGTTACTGTTGTATAGGAATGCTTGTGATTTTTGCACATTGATTTTGTATCCTGAGACTTTGTTGAAGTTGCTTATCAGTTTAAAGAGATTTTGGGCTGAGATGATGGGGTCTTCTAAATATGCAATCATGTTGTCTGCAAATAGAGACAATTTGACTTCCTCCTTTCCTAATTGAATGCACTTTATTTCTTTTTCTAGTCTTATTACTCTGGCTAGAACTTCCAATACTATATTGAATAGAAGTGGTGAGAGAGGGCATCCTTGTCTAGTGCCAGATTTCAAAGGGAATGCTTTCAGTTTTTGCCCATTCATTATGATATTGGCAGTGGGTTTGTCATAAATAGCTTTTATTATTTTGAGATACATTCCATCGATACCTAGTTTATTGAGAGTTTTTGGCATAAAGTGCTGTTGAATTTTGTCGAAGACCTTCTCTGCATCAGTTGAGATAATAATGTGGTTTTTGTCTTTGGTTCTATTTATGCAGTGGATTA
The DNA here is from genome assembly GCA_004027715.1 of Plecturocebus donacophilus. Classification (NCBI taxonomy): domain Eukaryota; kingdom Metazoa; phylum Chordata; class Mammalia; order Primates; family Pitheciidae; genus Plecturocebus; species Plecturocebus donacophilus. Next base: position 21,427 of record PVKP010006641.1, on the reverse strand, counting down.
CGTTTATGGACTTGTGTATGTTGAACCAACCTTGCATCCCCAGGATGAAGCCCACTTGATTGTGATGGATAAGCTTTTTGATGTGCTGTTGCAACTGGTTTGCCAGCATATTATTGAAGATTTTTGCATCTATGTTCATCATGGAGATTGGCCTGTTTTCTTTTTTTGTTGAGTCTCTGACAGGTTTGGTATCAGGATGATGTTGGTCTCATAAAATGGATTGGGCAGGACTCCCTCTTCTTAGATTGTTTGGAATAGTTTCAGAAGGAGTGGTACCAGCTCCTCTTTGTAAGTCTGGTAGAATTTGGCTGTGAACCCATCAGGACCTGGACTGTTTTTTGTTGGTAGGCCCTCAACTTCAGCCCTTGTTATTGGTCTATCCAGGGTTTCAACTTCTTCCTGGTTTAGGCTTGGGAGGGTGCAAGTGTCCTGGAATTTATCCATTTCTTCCAGGTTTACTGGTTTATGTGCATAAAGTTGTTTGTAGTAATCTCTGATGGTAGTTTGTATTTCTGTGGAATCAGTGGTGATATCCCCTTTATTGTTTTTTATTGCATCTATTTGATTCTTCTCTCTTTTCTTTTCTATTAATCTGGCTAGTGGTCTATTTTGTTGATCTTTTCAAAAAACCAGCTCCTGGATTTATTGATATTTTGAAGGTTTTTTTTTGTGTGTCTCTATCTCCTTTGTTTCTGTTCTGATCTTAGTTATTTCTTGTCTTCGATCTTGCTCCTCTAGCTCTTTCAATTTTGATGACAGGGTATTAATTTTAGATCTTTCCTCACTTCTCATGTGGGCATTTATTGCTATAAATTTCCCTCTAGATGCTGCTTTGAATGTGTCCCAGAGATTCTGGTATATTGTGTCTTCATTCTCGTTGTTTCAAAGACCATCTTTATTTCTGCCTTCATTTCATTGTTTATTCAGAAGACATTCAGGAGCCAGTTGTTCAGTTTACATGAAGTTGTGCAGTTGTGAATTAGTTTCTTAATCCTGAGTTCTAATTTGATTGCACTGTGGTTGGAGAGACTGTTATGATTTCTGTTCTTTCACATTTGCTGAGGAGTGATTTATTTCCAATTATGTGGTCAATTTTAGAGTAGGTGTGATGCGGTGCTGAGAAGAATGTATATTCTGTGGATTTGGGGTGGAGAGTTCTGTAGATGTCTATTAGGTCCACTTGGTCCAGAGCTAAGTTCAAGTTCTGGATATTCTTGTTGATTTTCTGTTTCGTTGATCTGTCTAATATTGACAGTGGAGTGTTAAAGTCTCCCATTATTATTGAGTGGGAGTCTAAGTCTCTTTGTAGGTCATTAAGAACTTCCTTTATGTATCTTGGTGCTCGTGTATTGGGTACGTCTATATTTAGGATCGTTAGTTCTTCTTGTTGCATTGCTCCTTTTACCATTATGTAAAAGGAGCCTTTTTTGATCTTTGTTTGTTTAAAATCCATTTTATCAGAGACTAGGATTACAACTCCTGCTTTTTTTTTTGCTCTCCATTTGCTTGGTAAATCTTCCTCTATCTCTTTATTTTGAGTGTAAGTGTGTCTTTGCATGTGAGATGGGTCTCCTGGATACAGCACACCAATGGGTCTTGACATTTTATCCATTTGCAATTCTGTGTCTTTTGATTGGGGCATTTAGCCCATTTACAGTTAAGGTTAATATTGTTATGTGTGAATTTGATTCTGCCATTTTGATGCTAGCTGGTTGTTTTGCCCATTAGTTGATGCAGTTTCTTCATTGTGTTAATGGTCTTTACCATTTGGTAGGTTTTTGGAGTGGCTGGTACTGGTTGTTCCTTTCCATGTTTAGTGCTTTTTTCAGGAGCTCTTGTAAGGCATGCCTTTTGGTGACAAAATCTCTCAGCAATTGCTTGTCCATAAAGGATTTTATTTCTCCTTTGCTTATGAAGCTTAGTTTGGCTAGATATGAAATCTGGTTGAGAGTTCTTTGAAGGATGTTGAATATTGGCCCCCCACTCTCTTCTGGCTTGTAGGGTTTCTTCAGAGAGATCTGCTGTGAGTCTGATGGGCGTCCCTTTGTGGGTAACCTAACCTTTCTTTCTGGCTGCGCTTAGAATTTTTTCCTTCATTTCAACCCTGGTGAATCTGATGATTATATGCCTTGGGGTTACTCTTCTTGAGGAATATCTTTGTGGTGTTCTCTGTATTTCCTGGACTTGAATATTGGCATGCTTTCTTAGGTTGGGGAAGTTCTCCTGGATAATATCGTGAAGAGTGTTTTCCAGCTTGGATTCATTCCCCCTGTCACGTTCAGGTACACCTATCAAACGTAGATTAGGTCTTTTCACATAATCCCATATTTCTTGGAGGCTTTGTTCCTTTCTTTTCAGTCTTTTTTCTCTAATCTTGCCTTCTCATTTTATTTCACTGAGTTGATCTTCAATCTCTGATATCCCTTCTTCTTGGTCGATTCAGCTATTGAAATTTGTGTATGCTTCGCAAAGATCTAGTGCTGTGTTTTTCAGCTCCATCCAGTCGTTTATGTTCTTCTCTAAGCTAATTATTCTAGATGGCATTTTGTCTAACCTTTTTTCAAGGTTCTTAGTTTCTTTGCATTGGGTTAGAACATATTCTTTTAGCTTAGAGAAGTTTGTTATCAGTCACCTTCTGAAGTCTGCTTCTGTGAATTCATCAGACTCATTCTCCATCCAGCTTTGTTTCCTTGCTGATGAGGAATTGTGATCCCTTAGAGGAGACGAGACGTTCTGGTTTTGGGTGATTTCATCCTTTTTGCACTGGTTTCTTCCCATCTTCGTGGGTTTATCTACCTGTGTTCTTTGTAGTTGGTGACTTTGAATGGGGTCTCTGAGTGGAGTCCATTTTCTTGATGATGAAGTTATTTCTTTCTGTTTTTTAGTTTTCCTTCTAACAGTCAGGCCCCTCTGCTGCAGGAGTGCTAAAGGTCCACTCCAGACCCTGCTTGCCTGGGAATCACCTGTGGGCACTGCAGAACAGTAAGGGTTGCTGCCAGTTTCTTTTTCTCTTATCTTCATCCCAGAAGGGTACCCACCAGATGTCAGCCACAGCTCTTCTTTATGAGGTGCCTCTTTGGGTATACAGGGGTTGGGGAGCTGCTTGAGGAGACAGTCTGTCCCTTAGCAGAGCTCAAGTGCTGAGCTGGGAGCTCCATTGTTCCATTCAGAGATGCTGGGCAGGTCCTTTCAAGTCTGCTGCAGCAGAACTCATAACCGCCTCTTTTCCAAGGTGCTCTCTCTGGGGAAGGTGGGGCTTTAATTATAAGTTCCTTATGTGCTTTTGCCTTTTTTGAGAGATGCCCTGTTCAGCAAGGAGGTAGTCTAGTCACAGTCTGCCAGTAGAGGTGTTGCTGAGCTGCTGTGGGTTCCACCCAGCTGCTTCGTAAACTTCCTTGCAGCTCTGTTTACAGAGGTACAGTTAGAACTCCCTTGGTAACGGTGGTCTGCCTCAGCAATGGTGGATTTCCTTGGTAATGGTGGACTGCCTTGGTAATGGCGGACTCCCTTCCCCCCACATAGCTGGACCTTCAGATTCCCCAGCAATCAGAAATTGTCAATCCAGAGTGTTTCGGATTGTTGGTCTTTGTGCGGGTGGGACCTGCTGAGCCAGATCACCTGGCTCCCTGCTTTCAGTCCCCTCTTTTTCAGTTGAATAGGCGGCTCTGTCTCCCATAGGTTCCAGGTGTCAGTTGAAATAGCCGCCCAGATTTGTGTGAGTTTTTATGTGGAAACCCATAGCACTGGCTAAAACAGCCATGCTGGAAACTTGTGGTGCTTTTCAGCCCAGGATCTCCTGGTCTGTGGGCAGTATATGAACTGGAGTGTTGGAGTGGATGGAATAGCCCCAATGGCCTTGGTTGGATAAGGAGGCGGCACCACGGATTGCACTTCCCGGGTGAAGCAGCACACTACCCTGCCTAGGTTCACCCTTCTTGGACTACACCCACTGTGCAAACAGTTCCATTGAGATGCACCTGGTACCTCATTTGGAAATGCAGTGATCACTTTCCCTCTGCATTGCTCTCACTGGGAACTGTACTCCAGAGCTGTTCCTATTTGGCCATTGTGGATCTCCCCCCATGTTTATTTTTAATCCTAAACACATCGGATCATGATAACTGCAATGCAAGAATTAAAATATGGTATGTCATAGAGAGTGAATGGGTGGCTATTCTAGATTAAGCATTCAGAAAAAACTTTTATGAAAAGATGATAGTGAACCTTAGTTATGACTGATAGAGAGAAGCCAAGTTTGTTAATATGGGGGTGGGAGTGGGTGGAGGAATGGGAAGAGCATTCCAACAAAGAAAATAGCTGGTACAAATGGGAGCTCTTTATTAGGCAGTAACAAAGATTCTCATCTAACTCTTCAATACCCATTTATTTCTCTAGACATAAGAACAACACATTTTTCTACTTTGCCAGTGCTCAGCAAACTTCAATTTATCATGGTCTATCTTTGTTTCTTATTGTTTTAACTATTTTTTGTTTTTAGACAAAATTTTTGCTGTTGTCGCCCAGGCTGGAGTGCAGTGGCATGATCTTGGCTCACTGCAACCTCCACCTCCCAGGTTCAAGTGATTCTCCTGCATCAGCCTCCCAAGTAGCTGGGATTATAGGTACCCACCACCATGCCCAGCTATTTTTTTTTTTTTTTGTATTTTTAGTAGAGATGGGGTTTCACCATGTTGTCCAGGCTGGTCTTGAACTCTGGGTGATGGACCCAGCTTGGCCTCCCAAAGTGCTGGGATTACAGGTGTGACCTACCATGCCCGGGGTGGTTTAACTTTTAAAAAACAGCTTTCAGCTATAATTCACATACTGTAAAACTCACCTGTTAGGTGGACAATGCAATGGTAGTTAGTCTATTTACAGACTTGTGCAAAAATGACCAGGATGTAATTTTAGAACATTTTGATTACTTCAAAAAGAAACCTTACAAATAATGTGACTCCTCTATTTGTTGTTCTCCTTTTATTTTTTTTTCTCTCTCTCTCTCACCAATTAATGGTTAGTGAAAACTTTCTCACTTTTCTATATTGGCTTACTGACCAGTAATTGGGTAAAACTACTTAAGAGCATCTTCCAACACTAACTTACTCATTTTGTCTTTGTGGTTTTCTTTCTTTCCTGAACTTCCTAATTTGTTCTTTAGTTGTCAGTGTCATCTTCATTATCTTGGGGAAAACTAAAATTGTTATAGCAAGAATCAATGCAAATTTTACTATTTTTAGACTTCAGGTAAGTCTCTTAAGAATAAAAGAGGCTGGGTGGGGTGGATCACACCTATAATCCCAGCACTTTGGGAGGCCAAAGTGTGAAGATCGCTTGAGCCTAGGAGTTTGAGACGAGTCTGGGCAACATAGTGAGACTCCATCTCTACAAAAACAAAAAAATATTAGCCAGGCATGGTGTCACATGTTTGTAGTCCCAGCTACTTGGGAGGCTGAGTTGGGAGGATTGCTTGAGCCTAGGGGTTTGAGGGTACAGTGAGCTATGATTATACCACTGCACTCCAGCCTAGGTGACAGAGCGAGACCTTATCTCTGGAAGCAAAAAAAAAAAAAGAAGAAGAATAAAATGTTAAGGTCCTGAAAGGATAGGAGAAAGTAATTAGTACTAAAACAAAGCTAAGAAACTAAAATAGATGCAGATGTACTTGATCCCTTCCAAGGCCCCTACGTACCTCCTCAGGATACCTACTCTGTCTGAGACTTTGTTGAGGATCCAATTTAATGCATAATGTGTATAGAACAGAACACTAGTAAGGTCCTCTTATTAACACTAGTAAGGTCCTTCTCCTATGGGAACATGGGGTCTTCCTCAGGAGGGTGCTCCTTTAGGGATCTCCCAGATTACCCCAGCTATGGCAATATCAAAGGGAAAGTCCTGATGGTATCAGAGAGAGTCAGCATGGTGGGGAGGCCTCCTCTGATTGTAATTCATTCACTAAACATTTATACCAGGCACTCCAGACTCTGACTCTGCTGTGACTTTATGACAGTAAAATTTAAGTGAACAATGCACTGTACAGAGTTATAATTTGGTAGATTTTACAGTAAATATGTATAAAACTTATTGTTTATAATAATCCTGAATAAAAGTTTCACTATGTTTTCATCTATTCACATAAACTAATGTCAGTAGCCCTTGTCAATGTTATTACACTGAAACTAAGCTCTTTAAAAACTATTAAACGTTCCACTAAATAACTTCCATACTTCTTCATTTGCTTTTTGAAAATAGTAAAGTCAGCAGGAGGGGAGTTCTTGTCAGCATTTATTCAAGTTCCCTCCTGTTATCCTTCCCTTGCTTCCAATCAAATCTTCCTAACCCTTGCAAACATTTTGTTCACAGAGAGAAGTTGTAAATAAAAATTTTCATTATAGAAGCAATAATAGGCTTATTTCAATAAAATTCTGATTAGAAGCCAAATACTATACACATGGTATTTCTCCAGTCTCTGAATTGTAAATGAAAATATTTTAGCAGATTCTTCTAGACAGCTAATATATTGGATCTTCGTTAATAATTGTTTCTTTTCTAGAGACGAGGTTTTGCTTTGTTGCCTAGGCTGGAATGCAGTGGTTCATAGGCACGATCGCAGTGCACTGCAGCCCAAATTCCTGACTTCAGCCTCCTGAGTAACTGGGACTACAAGCATGTGCCATCACACCTGTTCTATAATCATTTATAATTAAATATATTCTAGAAAAACATTTCCTTTATTTTTACCCTACTGTACTCCTTATATTAACTTTTTCCCAACAGTTTGTTAAACAGCTACACTAACTAAATATTAGAGGGATACAAAGATATACAAATGCTGGCCTAGCCTAGAGAGAATGCCAGATTCCTCTTCACCCTCATCTAACTTCTGGCCTTTACCTAGGTGTCTCTTTCTTGAGTTCTAGTTTCTTAAGAGATTTTCTCTCTCTTCACCATGGGACAGGTGGGATAAGAACTGTGTAGAATGTGCCTTAGAATTATATGCTGAAGAGACAGTGGCAGTATTTATTATCAAATTCCTGTCCTATCTTAATCTGTTTTGTGCTGATATAACAGAATACCCGAGACTGGGTAATTTAAAGTGAACCAAAATTTATTCACTTTTGGCTCTGGAAGCCAAGAAATTCAAGAGTGAGGGGTCAGCATCTGATAAGGGTGTTCCTGCTGCATCATCCCATGGCTGTAGGGCAAAGAGCAGGTGAGAGAAAGAGAGAGAGAGAGTGAGTGCGCGCAACGGGAAAGTGGGCCAAATTCACTCTTTTATCAGGAAGCCACTCCTAGATAACTAACCCACTCCAGTGATAATGGCATTAATCCATTTGAAAGGGCAGAGCCCTAATGGCCTAATCACCTCTTAAAGGTCCCATCTCTCAACAATAGATTATGTTTCCAACACACGGACTTTGGGGGGACATATTCAAGCCATAGCACCTCCTATTTATCAAAGGTTTGTTTCAGTACGCCAGAATGGCTCAGACTGCTCCTAAAGCTATCCCACGTGGTGACAGAAGTCTAGCAGAAAACAAGAGAGTCTTATGATGGCTAAAACAGGCTGCTCCTAGGCTGCATCTTCCTACAGTTTGTTATAACAACAGCTCTGGGACCAAGAAGTGGCCCAAGAGGATATAATACGAGATGTAAAGCATGCCCAATATAGCCTGCTTCTTTCCTAGGCAAAATAAAGACAGTGGGTGATGCACATCTTGTTGGAAGCCTTTTGGAGAAAAACCTTCATGGTAACAAATAGTATACATTTGCCTGGCCTTGTCATTCATGCATATAAATCCCTGGGAGCATCTGAGAAGAAGGTGTAGCTGTAGCATAATGGGATTAGAGTGTGACTGTCGCCATGGCTCAATCTATCTAATAGGCACAACTGAAATACACCATGAGTCTTGATCTCAAACAGTTTCATAAGTGTTTCTGGCATATTATCAACTGAAATGTTTTATGATTTGGAGCTGTTAAATAAAATATATTACAACCTTCTACTTGACAAACATACTTTATGGGTAAAGCTATGATTTTTATATGACTGAAAGGAATATATCAATGATGAAAATTTAATTATTATTCTCATAACTGAGTTTTCTGTTGATGAGCTGGCAATGTAATAAAAATATATATATTATATACATTCTATAATACAGAATAAGCATTTATATTCATATATTTATTATGTAAAATTACCTCAATTTCAGATATTCATCTTCAGTTACCTAAACCCCTTTAAAAGAATCTTTCTTTAAATAATATCCAAGCTATTGTCTCTCTTGTTAAATCTATTTTTAGTAGATTTACTTAGGTATAATTGACATACAATAAACTACTCATATTATGAATACACCTGTAAAACCATCACCACAATCAAGACATAAACATAGCATGAACACACCCCCAAAAGTTTCCTCTTACATCCTTTTTAAATCCTTCCTATTTCTCTGTCTCAAGGCAACTACAGATTTGCTGCCTATCACTATAGATTTGCTTACATTTTCTGGAATTCTATAAGAACGGAATGAGTGGGTATGTTCTCTTTTCCGTATGGCTTCTTTCACACAGCATAATTACTTGGAGATACATCCATATTGTTTTGTGTATTCTGGTGTAGGAATATACAATTTGTTTATTTGTTAATAGGCATTTGTGATGTTTCCAGTTTTGGGCTATTACAAATAAAGCTGCTATAACATTTAGGTGCAGGCAACAAGTGTAACTATTTCTCTCAGGTGAATACTTAAAAGTGAAATGGTTGAATCACCTTGTAGGAGTATGTACTACTCAAAGGCTTTCCAAGAGGGTACAACCATTTAACATTCCATTAGCAATGTATGAGGGTCCCTGTTCTTCCATATCCTTGCCAATACTTAGTATGATCAGCCTTTTAAATATTAGCTATTATAAATATATGTGTAGTAGTATGATGATTCAGGTTATTCAGGTTTTTAAAAATTCAGCCATTCTAGTAAGTATGTAGTGGCATCTAATGGTGGTTTTAAATAGCAATTCTCTAATAATTAATGACATTGGGCCTCTTCCGTGTATGTGAAATATGTGTTCAAATTCTTCATTCATTTTTATTAAGTTGTTAATTTTCCTATTACTGACTTTTGAGAGATCTTCACATAGTCTTTATCAGAAATGTAATTTTCACTTTTCTCAAACACTCTAACACTTTAACGTTTTTGTTAGGTTTTTGCATCAGGGTTTTACTGGCTGCTTCAAGAGTGATTTTGGAATATTCCTTTCTCTGTGATTATGTGTAAAAGTTTCTCTAGAATTGGCATTAATTATTCTATAAAGCTTTGATAGAACTCACCAATGATAAATGGGCTTTGAGTTTTGTTTCTGGGAGGATTTTTAATTACAAATTCAAATTCCTTAATAAATGTAAGGTTATTCAGGCTATCTCTTTTTGAATGACTTTTGACAGTGTATGTTTTTCAAGGAATTGTCCATTTCGTCTAAACTGTCAAACTTATTTTACAAAGTTGTTCAGATTTCTTTACATGTCTGTAGTATCTTTAGTGATGTCACATAAAGATATTCCTGATATTGATAATATGTGAATCTTTCTTTTTTTCCTTGTCAGTCTTGCTTATTTTCAGTTTTATCGCTCTTCCCAAGAACCACTTTTTGTTTAATTGATTTTTCTCTATTGTGTTTGTTTTTCATTTTATTTATTTTAGCTTTTTCTTTTTATTTCCTTTTACTGCTTAAGTTGTGGTTCTTCATTCTACTTTTAAAATTTCTTAAGACAAAAACTGAGGCAATTAGAGACTTTTCTTCTTTTATAGTATAGTTATATAATATAATTATTTTCATAAACAACTGCTTAGGAGCTCCTATAAAATTTGATATATTGTTTTTATTTTCATTTCATTTTTATTTTCAAAAAAAATATTTTCTTTTTTTTTTTTGAGACAGAGTTTTGCTCTGTTGCCCAGGCTGGAGTGCGATGGAGTGATCTTGGCTCACTGCAACCTCCATCTCCTGGGTTCAAGCCATTCTTCTGCCTCAGCGTCCCAAGTAGCTAGAACTACAGGCATGTGCCACCACACCCAGCTAATTTTTGTATTTTTAGTAGAGACAGGGTTTCACCTTGTTGGCCAGGCTGGTCTCAAACTCCTGAACTCAGGTGATCCACCCCCATCGGCCTCCCAAAGTGTTGGAATTACAGGCATGAGCCACCATGCCTGGCCTCAAAATATTTCCTAACTTTTAAAATTTATTATTTGATCATAAGTTATTTAGAATTATGTTATTTAACTTCTAAATTTTGGGATATTTTTCCAGAAATCTTTCTGTTACTAATTTCTAACTAAATTCCATTGTGGTCAGAGAATACACTTTGTGTTATTTGCGTCATTGAAAATTTATTGAGACTTGATTTATGGCCCAGAATGTGGTCAGTAAATGTTTCATGTGCACTTTTAAAAAATACATTTACTGTTCTTTCTGGTGTTTTAATAAATTCAATTGATCAAGTCTGTTGATTATATGTTCAAATCTTCCATATTATTACAATTTTCTGTCTACATTTTCTATCAAATGTTGAGAGTGTAGTATTGAAATCTCTGTTACTATGGATTTGTCAATTTCTCCTTGCTGTTCTATCAAGTTTTCCTCCATTTATTTAATTATTTAAGGTGCATACTCATTTAGGATGGTTATGTTGTCTTTATGCTTGACTCCTTTATTGCTATGAGATAACCTTCTATGTCTCTGGTAGTCCTCATTCTGAAGTCTACTCTATATGATATTATAATAATATAGCCACACGACAGCCTTTTCACTGGCTTATTGTAAGTATAATGTACATATATCCATCCTTTTACCTCTCTACAGAAAATACACAAGCCAGAAGTCAGTGGAGTAACATATATAAAGTACTGAAAGAAGAACACAACTATCAAACCAGAGTTCTATAGCTCATGAAAATCTCTTATAAAAATGAAAATGAAGTAAAAACATTTTCAGATTTTTTTCAGATTTTTATTACCAGCAAAACTGCACTATAGGAAATATTAAGATAACTTCTTCAGACAGAAAAAACATAAGTATGATACCAAATGCAAATCTGGATCTATGTGAAGAAATGAAGACTTCTGGAAATGGGTAAGACAGTGTTAAGAATGATCACAGCATTGTAAATTGTTTTCAGGAACTGTCCATTTCTTGTGTGTCTTCAGCCTTTAACTATAGTATAGAGTTTTAAATATCTTTGAGCAATGTTTTTGATAGATAAAATACATGGAGCACAATTTTTATTATATCCTCGAAAATATTGCCAGTTAACTTTTCTACACCTCAGCATTTTCAAGCTGTGTCTTTTAAGTATGTGGTGTTTTCATTGCATATATGGAATTCATGGTCAATGTTTCTTATTAAATTCACTTTATAAGTTGGTGTGTTTCTGCAAACAGAAACACAAATTATATGGCTAACATCATTTACTAATACCCTGGTGACAATCAGAATGAATATACTTCAAATTTTGACTGAACAAAATCCAATCATACATCGTTTAAAATATTTATGTCTTGGTTCCCTTCTTTAAAAATATTTATTCGTTCATACAGTCAACAATAATTATCGAGTGCCAGGTACTATTCTAAAGCCTGAAGACAGAGCAGTAAACAAAGTTGTCACTCTCATGAAGCTCACATTAAAATGGAAGGAGACACAAAATAAACAAGTAAACAAATATATATATAATACATCAGATGATAAGTGCTATGAAGAAAAATATAACAGAGCAAAGTAACGGAAAGTAGGGAGATTTTATTTTAAATTGAGAGATCATTGAAGTCCTCCATAATAAAATAACTTTGAACATAGATATGAATGACATGAGGGAATGAGAGCCTGAGACAGAAATGTGCTTAGTAAGTTCTAGGAACAGGAAAAGTGTCAACTGCCTGATGTAGAATGAGGGACAGAGCTAGAAAAAATGAGGTATCTGGGAGGCCAGATTATGTAGGCCTTTTGGCAGTGATAAAAATTGGAATTTTATTTTTTGTGAGATGGAATGGTAGTGAAGGGTTTTAGGCAGGAAAGGAATAGTATCTGACTAATGTTATCACTCTGGATGCTGTGGAGAGGAGAGGGCACGATGGTCAAGAGAGGAAGCAGGGAGACCTGTATCAAAGATAAATACCATAGCACAGAAAAGTCTTAGATCAACTTCATGTACCTTGTGCTCTGTTGATAATATAATCCAAGTGTAAGTTTAAGGAGCAAAGGAACCAATGCTACTTTGGAGCTTTCTGAATTTTCAGTTCTTCAAAATGACCTTTGTATTCATTTGGTGGCTTCTCTAAGGAACTGCTCTTAGCATTGGGGTTGCAATTTATTTCAGCGTTGTTCTAGTGATCCATTGCTACACAATTAATAGCCCCCAAACTTAGTAGCTTAAAATAATGACAACATTGGTTTTGCTCACATATCCATCATTTTGGCGGGGTTCAACAGTTTGGCTCCTCTCTGTGCCACTTGGCATCAACTGAGAGGGCTGGAGCCATCTGAAGTCTGGGTTGCTCACATCTGGAAGCTGATACTGACTATCAGCTGTGTCCTCAGATGGGGCTGTGGTCAGAATGCTTCATTGTGACCCTTCCATGTAACTCCATGGCATCCTCACAGCATGGTGACTTGGTTCTAAAGGGCCAGAATCCCAGTGTTATCTGGGTTCCAAGACAGAGCCAGGTGGAAGTAATAATAGCTGATCTAACCTAGCTTTGGAAGTGATGTATCATCCGTTCTGGTGCTTCTATTCATTACAAGTAAGTTTGTAAGGCTAGCCCATATTCAAGAGAAGGAGAACTAGTTGCCACCTTCTGATAGGAAGAATATCAAACTCCACTATAAGGCAAAGTGAATTGGCAGACTGGGTGACCTTAAGAACATCTCCAGAACCAGAAAGGACAAATTTTCTTTGCCTGGCTTTAAGAGGACATAGAGGCTTTGAATAAAAGCATGTAAAAGTCAAAGGAGTTTAAAAAAACTCCAAAAGGCAGCAACAAATGAACCTGATAATTTGTTCCTTCAATAAACATCTGCATGCTTGCTACATTTTAGGAACCAAGTACCCAAGTCTTTAGGAAGTCTAATAAAAAATATGCGAAAATAAGTCCTTAGGTCTTCTGTAGAAGGGCCTATGTCTCATTCATGTAGTCTTGATGCCTAGCACTGTATCTGCAACACTTAATAAATGTCGGCTAAATTAAATATTCAATTATGATAAGTATTACGTTAAGTTACATACGAAGATTTAAGGAAGCACAGAGGAGCAAGCTATACACCATAGGGGGTAATGGAAGTCTTCACAGAAGATTTGGCATTTAAATTACGTCTTGAATGATGGAGATTTGAGGAAAGGGGCATCAGAAATATCATATACAAAGGCATAGACCATGGTTGATGAAGAGAACAGCAAGTTCAAGTGTCTCTGTGGCTAAAATGTATCCTTAACACAGAGTAGGCATTCAATAAATATTGCTGAATAAATGAATGAAGGAAGAGAGTTAGATGATCAGCCTAGAAAAGTAAGTTTTATGTTGGGTTGTCCAGTTTGTGTTGCTGTAAAGGAACACCTGAGTCTGGGTAATTTATAAAGAGGTTCATTTGGCTCGTAGTTCTGCAGCCTATACAGGAAGCATGGCACCAGCATCTGCTTCTGATGAGGCCTCAGGAAGTTTCCAATCATGGTAGAAGGCAAAGGGCAAGCTGGCAGGTCATATGGTGAGAGGGAACAAGAAAGAGAGGAGGGAAGCCCCATACTCTTTTTAACAATCAACTCTTATGTGAACTCATAGAGTGAGAACTCACTCATGACTGTGGGGAGGGCCCCAAGTCATTCTTGAGGGATCTACCCTCATGACCCAAATACCTCCCATTAGGCCCTGCCTCCAACATTGGGGATCACATTTCAACATGAGATTTAGAGGGTGCAAACATCCAAAACATATTAGATTGTGAATCTTTATGCCATACAAGGAATGTTGGAATGTATCCCACACATGATGCAGTACTATATATGTTTACATAGGAAAATATTTTAATTAGAGATGTGTTTAAGAGAAAGAATTTTTGTAACAACAAGAATGGATTGAAATGAAGAAAGATTGAACTCTGGCAGGCCAGACCAATTCAGAAGCTACTGCAAGGGTTTCCAAAGGTAAGACAGTAGAAACAAGGAGGAGAAATAGCTGACAAAAGATAGTTTTGATGGTGGAATTGACAGATTTGATAACTTGACCCAATTAGTGGAAGTAAAGTGAAGGAGAAAAGAATACTTCTTAGTTTTCTGGCTGGGTGACTAGATGATTATGTCATTAAATGAGATAGAAAATATAGAGGAAGAATATATTTTGTATGTTTTGAGTTTTTTTGTGTATGTTTGTCATATAATCTGTTCAGTCCTATGGGTCATATATGGTGTGGGACACTAAATGGGAGATTCCTGGTGGACATTTGGAGCTATGTATACATCCCCAATTTTCTTAGGACCCACATTCTGTGTCATATAATAATATTTAAACAACAGACTTAAAATTGGACCTCATCCAACTAGCTGAAAACTAGCCTCATCTTGTTTCTTCCTGGTTCAAAAATATTTCTGGTACATTTCATATGACAGTGGTGATCTCCTTCTGCCCTGTAGCATATTCTCTGTTTTTCCCTGCTGCTATCAATATCATGAACTGGACCCCAGGTTGAGTACTGACTCTTGAAGATAACGTCTGTTTCTGTTTCATCCCTTGATTCTTCACATCCCTCATGTGGACCTCAGATTCTTATGATGGCACTGAGATGACAACTCTGAAATTTCTGAAGGTGACATGGTTGTTCTATTCTAACCCAGGAGACACTGCTATGATGAAAAAGGAAAAAATACTCTTCCTAGCATTTGTGTGGTGGCCATGGAGGTGTGTCTCTCAGATCTTCCTTCAAGAGAATCTGTTGTTGGGCTCTTACTAGACTGGCAGTCTTCAGCCGCTGCAACTTTGGATCGACCATGGCATTTATGCTGAGGTCATGCTTCCTAAAGGCTTCTCTCAGTGAATGGCTGAGCATGGCAGTGACACTAGAGCTGAGCTATTTCTGCCCAATATGGCATTTCTCTAATGGCAGTTTTGCTTATGGACACCCTTTGACTTGGCCAAGGCTTTCCTAGATGTGATTATCTGGAAACCTTCCTGCATAGTGCTCTGAAGTCTCTACCTACCAACTCCTGCTCTCTCCCCTTTTATCCCTCACAGGTGTTTTTGTCAATAAATTTCTCATATGTCTGATCCTGTTTGAGCATTTGATTTTTGAAAGACATAAACTAACAAAAAATAATACTAAGAATGGGGTTGTAGGACTACTGTGCTCACCACTTGGATGTCAGGGAAGACCCCATACCAAGTGGAATGTTGGGCATGTATGATCTTTGGCACAAGGTGGTGACTCAATTGCTGAAGATTTTTCTAGTAGTGGCATAGACCCTGCATCTGAGACAGCCTTATCTGGGAGACAATGGGCCACTTTTTCATGTAGCTGTTAGGCTTCCTTAACTCCTAATTTACTTCTTTACTGGATATACCATTTTCATTTAATAATGGATACTTCTTGGCCAATTATCCTCTTTGTTGGTGTTTTCATTTCTGATCTTTTATTCGTCTTAGGTAACAGCAGATGAAATTGACCATCATTATGACTCCTAGTAGGATTATCAGGCCCACTTGGAGCATAAACTGCAGGCAGGCTCTCTAACCAGAGCAAGCCAGTTAAATGTCATTAATCCAGGTGCAGCAAGGGGTGTTGGCAGTCCACATACCCTACTTGGACTGGCCAGCAGGAAGCCCAGGATACTGCAATGTTTTATTACATGTTGAACATTCCTAATCCCAATATTTGAAATCTGAAATGCTTGCAAATCCAAAACTTTTTGAGCAATGACATGGCATAAGTGGAAAATTCTTCACGTGACAGGATTGCAATCAAAATGCAAATGTTTCTTCATGCACAAAATTAATTAAAATATTGTATAAAATTACCTTCAATTTATACATATATGGCATATATGAAACATAAATGAATTTTCTGTTTAGACAGTTTCCATCCATAAGACATTTCATTATGTATAGGCAAGTTTCCAAAATCTCTAAAATCCAAATATCAGAAACACTTCTGGTCCTCAACATTTCAGAAAAGGGAAAATCGACCTATACCACATGGGCTAGAGTGTTTAGACTAGTTTATGTGTGTCAGGCCTGATCCACAGGCATGGAATCTCATACCACCTCAGCAGTAGCATTTCACTGATGTAGGATCTGGGTTCAATTCTATGAAGTTTTTCTCAACAGGGTCAGGTGGGGCATGGCAGGTATAAAAGTCACTAAAATTTAGAGTAGTTGCTATACTCTGTGAATAGGATGAAACCAAAGGGAATTCTATCATTGTCTAGAAAGTCAATCTTGTCTTGTGGTTTCAAGTGGAGGATGCTCATTCCTGGAGTCAGTGGCTGCTGAGAAGTTTCTAACAGTTCTTAGATTAAAATTTTCTGTTGGTTGACCATCAACCTGAGGGTGGTTGTAGAAGTCTGGGCTAGATTAGCCAAGTGCTCTGTGATAGGAGTTAAGAGAGAGTAAGAGTATCTCCCCCAGCTGCTGGCCTCCTGGGGTCTATATTGTTTCTTTCCCAACAACCAGGGTTGTTTCTCTCCTTCCAGAACCACCAGTCCTTGCAGTAATCACTTCATCTTTTTTGTAATCCTCCCCATGTCTTACCCACACCATATGTCCAGACTCACCTCAGGTGGCTCAGAAGTTTCTTCCTTATGAACCTTGCACCAGCCTAGAACATTTCCCATCCTCTGACATGTGGGCCATACAAGGACTGCCTTAGGAGTTGCCACCTTACATTCATGATCATTATCATTATCCCAAACCGTCCAAATCCAGCAAGCATAGCCAGGTGGCAAAGGAGGCACTCAGTTAGTCTCCTGACTCCAAGTCTTCTTTTCTACTCACAAATTCCAGTTGCCAAGGGTAGACATGGGAGGAAGTAAAGAGAAGAGTTAATTATGTAGAGGACTTTTATAGACAGTCTGAGCTTCCTCCTCAACCTCACAATTAAACATTCTCTTTAAATGAGAGATACTCTTTTGGGGAATTCCACATGTAAACCCCAAACTGCCAAGACATTAGGGTTGTTAACATAAAGATCCAGAGCTCAAGAGAGTTCAGGGATGAAGAAAGAAGTTTAAAGTCATTGGTATATAGGTAGTAGCCATGAAAATGGAAGCTGTCATTCAGAGAAAAGATATTTAGTAAAAATAGAAGATGTCTGAAAAAAATATCCAAAGAAACACTGCCGATAGAAATCAAGGAGACAGCTAAGAAGACTTAGAGAGATTAGAGAAGACGGGCAGATTGGAAACAAAAGGTCTCAGAAACATAAAAGAGGAGAATAAATTCCAAAGAAGGGACTGATTTAAAATTGCAAATGTCTCAGAAAAGTTAAATAATGTAAGAACTGAAAATTAGTCACTAGACACCTTAGAAACAATGCTATCTGACAGGTATTGGAAAGTTTCAGATGCTGTATATGTACTGACTATGTGTCAGGCAAGTCCCAAATGCTGAATATGCTCTGACTCATTTCACTCCCACAATAATCTCAGCAAGCATGCATAATTATAATCTCCACTTTACTGATGGGAAGACTGAGTACATGGAGGTTAAGAGCATTGTGCAAGACATTACAGGTATAAGCTGGCTGCACTGTGATTCCAACACGGGTAATCCTAACCAGTATGTTCTCAGTATAATGATGAAGGTAGAAGCTGAACTGCAATAGCTTGAGTGGAGAAGTAGAAAATGTGAGTCTAGTCTGATCTTCCAGTACATTGACAGTGAAGAATATGAGGGCTGAATGAAATCTCAAAACCCAAAATGCTTTTCGGGTTTTTGTTTGGTTTTGTTTTTTGACTTTCACAGGTACTAGGAAGCCTATAGTGCCATTTTAGAAGGTGAAGCATGTTTGATGTAGAAAAGTACGTGTTTAGCTTTGTTAAAATCTAGTCAATAACTACATCCAAGTGGTTCTACCCAGGAGGTAGTTGGACATAGGAGTCTGGTGCTCTATGGACATAGGAGAGACATCTAGATGAGAGATAGAGAAGTTGAAACTATCAATGGGTATGAGAACATGTTAAGAAAATGCTTAGAATGAACAAAAGGCCAAAGATGAAATCCTGTGAGTCACATATACGTAAAGGTTTGGCAGATGGATGATTCTGTGCTAACAAAGAAGGGAGGCCAGAGAGGTAGAAGTCAGTTCATGAAAGAGTGGTGTTACATATTCAAATTGAGGATTTCAAATGCAAACGCCACAAGAGGGTAAGAAAGATAACTACTACAAAGAGCTTGCTGTTGTCATTAGTGTGTTTTTCCCCAATATGTCAGTTCTGTACCTCCTGGGCACATGAAGATAGTGTTTTTACCTGCTCTTTGAAGTTAAGCATGGAATTGTAACTTGCTATTGCCAATGAATTGTGTAAGTGGTGTACGTAACTTCTGGTGGAATCCTTGAAAACTTGGTGGGTGATTCTCTATATCTATGTCCCTGCTATTTCATATAACAGATGCTCCATCCGTCTGAGTCCTTTGGTCAGGATAAAATGGAGCAGAGACCTCTGCCTACTTTGAGAAAGAAATAAACATTGATAAATGCATACCTTGAGCAAGAATTAAACATTGTTCTAAGCCACTAAAATTAATGGCATTATTTGTTACTGCAGAATACACTAGAGATTTTACAATTAAGACCCAAATTCAGCTTTAGAAGTATCAGCAGAATAGAATTTCACTTATTAAAGAATAGATGAAAAGGTAAGAAGTTTTGTAGTAAAGAAGAGAAGTAATACAGCAAGTTGATATAGTTTGAGGGAGAGTTAAGAAGAAAGGAATAAATAAAAAATATCAAGGTAATTCAAGAAACACTGGAGAGCTGAAAATATGGGTAGTCATTATGGTAAAATGAAGATTTAATAAAATATAAGCTAGAGGGGGGAGACCAAAATGGCCGAAAGGGAGCTGCTCCGGAGTGCAGCTCTCACCGAGTGAGACAGAACCAGAGCGATATCCGCTTCTCTGAGCGAGGCACCAGGTTTGTTCCCAAGGGGCTGGTTGAACAGCAGCATTAACCTAAAAAAAGGTGGTGAAAGCAGCCCAAAAGGGGCAAGCCGAGGCAAGGCGGGGCACTGCCCCACCTGGAAAGTGTATCTGGCATGGAGGATGGTGGCGGGGGGCGCATTACCTCCAAATCAGATACAGCACTATGCTCTGAGACATCGTCAGCACACAGACCAGGAAAACACCACCTGGCTGAGAAGCGTCGCGAGTTGCAGACCCGGGTGACAGCCCAGGCCAGCAGCCCCAGCCAGACTGGTGCCTTGTCAGCGCAGACCAGGTCAGAGACTTGGTCTAATATCAAGAAGCTTCGAGAAGGAATCGTCTGTCTCACAGAAGGGAGAGTTGAAAGTAGGGAGGCGGAAACGCCCAGACAGGCCCCATTCCCACAAGATCGAGCAACTGGAATCCCACTCCCGGGAGAGTTTTGCAGTTAACACATCAGACGGAGCTCCATATGGGAGCAGTGAGAGCGGCAGAGGGAAAAAAAAAAGCCTGCCATTGGGAAGGTGGGGCTAATCCCACTGGCAAAAGCCAAAACCAGATGAAGAATGAACAGCAGCCTGGCTGAGACCAAGGCAGCCCAGCAGCGCTTCCACAGGCAGACAACGGACAGACTGTCTCAAGTGGCACACTGACACCTGCGTTGAAAAAAAAAAAGCCTCATACAGGAGAAATAACCCCAACTGTAACAGAAAGGAGGTCCACTCAGAGATCCCACCCTAAATCACCAACTTCAAAGATTGAGGATAGATAAAGAAGATGGGAAGAAACCAGAGCAAACAGGATGAACACATCAAACTCCAGAACGCCTCTCCTTCCAAGAGAGATCACAACGACTCACCAGCAAGACAACAAAACAGGTCAGAAAAGGATTTTGATGAGGTGACAGAAGCTGGTTTCAGAAGGTGTGTAATAACAAACTTCTCTGAGCTAAAAGAACATGTTCTAACCAAATGCAAAGAAACTTAAGAACCTTGGAAAAAGATGAGATGAAATGCTAACTAGAACAACCAGTCTAGAGATGAACATAAACTACTTGATGTAGCTAAAAAATGCAGCATGAGATCTTCATGAAGCATACACATGTTTCAATAGCCAAATGGATCAAGCAGAGGAAAGGATATCAGAGACTGAAGATCAACTCAATGAAATAAAAAGGGAAGGCAAGAAAAGAGAAAAAAGAGTAAAAAGAAATGAACAAATCCTCCAAGAAATCTGAGTATTATGTGAAAAGACCTAATCTACGCTTGATTGGTGTACCTGAAGAGGATGGGGTAAATGAATCCAAGTTGGAAACACTCTATAGGATATTATCCAGTAGAACTTCCCCAACCTAGCAAAGCAGGCCAACATTCAAATATAGGAAATACAAAGAACCCCACAGAGATACTCCTCAAGAAGAGCAACCCCAAGGCACATAATCATGATTCACCAGAGTTGAAATGAAGGAAAATATGCTAAGAGCAGCCAGAGAGAAAGGTCGGATCACTCACAAAGGAAGCCAATCAGACTCAGCAGATCTCTCAGCAGAAACCCTACAAGCCAGAAGACAGTGAAGGCCAATATTCACCATCCTTAAAGAAAAGAACTTTCAGCCCAGAATTTCATATCCAGCCAAACTAAGCTTCATAAGTGAAGGAGAAATAAAATACTTTATGGACAAGCAATTACTGAGAGATTTTGTTGCCACCAGACCTGCCTTACAAGAGCTCCTGAAGGAAGTACTAAACATAGAAAAAAACATCCAGTACCAGCCACTGCAAAAACGAACCAAATGGTAAAGACCAACAACGCAAAGAGGAAACTGCATCAGCCAATGGGCAAAACAAACAACCAGTAACAAAATAGCAGGATTAAATTCATACATAACAATATTAACGTTAAATGTAAACGGCCTAAATGCCCCAATCAAAAGGCACAGACTGGCAAACTATGTAAAAGGTCAAGATCCATCTGTGTGCTGTATTCAAGATATCTATCTCACACACAAAGACACAGATAGACTCAAAGTGGTGGAAGAAGATCTACCAAGCAAATGGAAAGCAAAAAAAAAAAAAAAAAAAAAAAAAAAAAAAAAAAAAAAAAAAAAAAAAAAAAAAAAAAAAAAAAAAAAAAAAAAAAAAAAAAAAAAAAAAAAAAAAAAAAAAAAAAAAAAAAAAAAAAAAAAAAAAAAAAAAAAAAAAAAAAAAAAAAAAAAAAAAAAAAAAAAAAAAAAAAAAAAAAAAAAAAAA